>CM031242.1:351370932-351575932 GCA_018340775.1 Taxus wallichiana var. yunnanensis | reverse complement strand
CACCCCGCAGAGAGGTGGATTTCACCATAGATTTAGTACCTAGATCAGCACCAATTTCTAGGGCACCTTATTGGATGACGACCCCAGACCTTTATGAGCTCAAGATTCAGTTAGAGGAGTTGTTGGATAAGGGTCTCATTCACCCTAGTGTATCTCTTTGGGGAGCCAGTCATATTTGTGAAGAAGAAGGATAGTTCTCTCAGACTTTGTGTAGACTTCAGGAAGCTCAACAAAGTCACAATAAAGAACCATTATCCACTCCCTAGGATTGATGACTTGTTTGATCAAATGCGGGGAGCGAGAGTGTTCTCCAAAATCGATCTCAAGTCAGGATATCATCAGTTGCGCATTTCAGATGTAGACATTCATAAGACATTTTCACACGCATTACGGGCATTATGAGTTCACAGTGGTTCCATTTGGTTTGACCAATGCCCCAGCTGTCTTCATGAGCCTCATGAATGGTGTATTCAGGACATTTCTGGATCACTTTGTCTTAGTGTTCCCTGATGACATATTGATATATTCTCGTTCCGAGGAGGAACATGAGGAGAATTTGAGGTAGGTACTTTAGGTTTTGAGAGAGCAGAAGTTGTATGGGAACTTGGAAAAGTACAACTTCTTTCAAACAGAGATTCAGTACTTGGGTCATATCATATCAGGTGAGGGTATCTCCATAGATCCCTATAAGATATAGGCTATCTTGGACTGGCCAACACCCACATCGATTCGAGGTAATAAGTTACATGGGTTTGGCAGGTATTACCGCAGTTCACACAGACATTTCTAGGATTGCTCACCCTATCACTTCTCTTCAGAGGAAAGGGAAGAAGTTTGATTGGTCGAGAGAAATGTGAGCAGGCCTTTCAGCTTTCTTAAGGAAAGGTTAACCACGGTTCCCATCTTAGCAATCCCCAGCACTCCAACAGAGGATTTTGTTGTTTGTACTGATGCATCACTAGAGGGTTTGGGGGCAGCTCTTATGCAGGAGTGTCGGGTTATTGCTTTTGAGTCTCGTAAGCTCAAGGACTACGAGCTTAATTATCCTACTCATGACTTGGAGCTTGCAGCAGTTGTTCATGCTCTGGTGCGTTGGCGACATTTCCTTTTGGGTAGACCTTTCATTTTGAGGACAGATCATCGGAGTTTGCAACATATCTTCTCACAACTGAACCTCAACGCTCATCAACAGCGTTGGATGGAGTTCGTATGTGAGTATGACATGGAGGTTTAGTATATCAAAGGGAAGGAAAATGTTGTTGCAGATGCGCTTAGTAGACGACGACATGTGCTTGCTTCTTTGACACTTCAATCAGATTTGAGAGGCAAGATTCTTGAGCACCTTCCAGAGGACAGGTTTTATGAGGGAGCCAGACAGATGTTGGAGTCACAGGGTTCTTTAGAGGGTAGATATTCTGGGTATGTTTTAGAGGTAGATGGTTTGCTTAGCCCAAAGGCACATCTACGTGCCTAAGTCGTGATTTTCGTAGCTTCATTCTCTCGTAGGCTCATCGAGCCCCATATGCAGCACATCCAGAGTGAAGAAAATGCACGCTGATCTGAGAGAGTTATATTATTGGCTGGTCTTTAATGGGACATAGCAGATTTTGTTACACGTTGCCTTGAGTGTCAGAGGGTCAAGGCAGAGCATTCACATCCCGCAGGACTTTTACACCCCCATGATATTCCCGAGTGGAAATGGGATGTGATTTCCATGGATTTCATAGTCGGACTTCCTATGTCTTCTTATCATCATGATGCCATTATGGTTACTGTGGATAATTTGACCAAGGTTGCGCACTTCTCGCCAACCAAGGTCACCTATAATGCACAGGCCATTGCTAAAGTGTTTATGGAGGACATTGTTAGGTTGCATGGGATTCCGAAGACCATCATCAATGACAGGGATACCATCTACACTTTAGTTTTTTGGACTTCTTTTCAGGCCGCTCTGGGTACTCAAATCAATTCCAGTTCAGCTTATCATCCAGAGACAGATGGGCAGACAGAGAGGGTTAATCAGGTGTTGGAGGACATGTTAAGAATGTATGTCATGGATCAGCAGAAGAAATGGGAAGATTATTTTCATTTAGTTGAGTTTTCCTACAACAACAACTATCATAGTTCCATTGGTATGGCTCCTTACCAGGCTTTGTATGGACACCTTGCAGGACACCTTTGAGTTGGGATAGACTAGATGATAGGATTATTCTGGGACCAGCCTACCTTTAGGATCTAGAGCAGTAGGTTGTTCTTATTAGACAGTGTCTTGAGTAAGCCAGAGCATGCCAGAAGGCGTATGCAGACACTAAGAGGATTGATCGTCACTTCTCAGTGGGTGAAAAAGTCTTCTTGAGAGTTCATCCGCATAAGAGTCCGATCCGTTATGGAAAGGGTTCAAAGCTATCGCCTCATTTTGTGGGGCATTTTGATATTTTAGAGGTCATTGGTCCAGATTGACTATTACCTAGCTTTGCCACCATGCCTCGTGATGGGTCCATGATGTGTTTCATGTTTTTGTACTACGTAGATATGTACGTAATGCTTCTCATGTTTTGGATTGGTCGACATTACGGGTAGAGAATGGAGGATAGTGATATCTGGAGCTCGTACGCATACCGGAGCACCGGGAGGTTGGCCCTTCGAGGTCGAGACTTGGACCAGGTTAGAGTGCAGTGGGACCGGTAAGATGAGACAACAACGACCTGGGAGGATACGATACCTTTGAGGGCTAGATATCCCTATCTCTTTTAGTGACTTCCAGGAGGAATTCTAATTTTATAAGAGGGGGATGTAGTGCCCACACTTTTTATAGCTCAGTAGCTTGTTGTTTCTTTTCTTAGAGACATGTTTTGACATAATTTTGTTTTATCGTGGACATTATATCAAATATTTGATCTTATTAGACATTTGTGGACATTCAGGCGCATAGCGCCAATTTAGCTTAATTTCTATGTTGTCACATTTTCTTATGATGTCATGGATACTAATGGATATGATGTTGTGTTTGGAACATAATTAATTTGATGGATAGTTTTTGCATGTGGAATTCCATGGTTATATGTCACTTTATCATCTTGTCTAACTTTTGGAATATTGAGTATAATTGTGCATGTTGTCACATTTTGATTTCAGTAGGATGTTAGGCTAGTTTAGAACTTATTGATATCTTACTGTGTCGTTGTTTTATATTTTATCAAACAGGTATGATTAATGTGTGCAATGATTTTGCAGGTGACACGTTTACAGAAGAACGTGGGAATTCAGGCCAACTACACAATCTTGCACAAGCAGCCCACGGGCTAGGTCCTAGCCATGTTCATTGTGTGAAGCCTTAGTGTAGGAGACTATTATTTTGGGCACCATGAGTGACCCCAATTTTTGTAATGTATTGTGCTTTGAATTATTAATTTTGTTTAGGGTTTCTAAAGGGAGTTGTAAACTTGTTTTGGGAGATAATAATCCCACTTTCATTAAATTTTTTATTTTTTTTAATGAGTCAATTAATCACAAGGGTTTAGGGTCACATGTAAGACCCTTGGGTGGTCCCCACACCCTCTACCCTTGTGCCAAAAATGTAAAACCCGAAATTAGGTTATTTTGGGCATTTTTGGGGACCCTTTGTATCTTGGAGTTCCCATAACATAAAAATGAGCCCTTGGACACTACCTAATGGGAAGGGGGCTTATTTTCAAGGCTAAAGGGAGTTTTCCTCCATTTTTACCTCTTGATTGGTCACATCCATGTAAGGGGTGTGGATTGAGTGCTTATTAAAAGTTTCACTTATTTTGTCTTGCTAACATTTAGGGAATTTGGGAGAAGAGGGCAAAAATACAATTTTACCCTTTCACTCTTTTGATTTGGCATCTTTGACCTTGTAGAAGGAGAGGGGTGACACATGTCACCCCCTCATTTCTTAGGATGCTTGCTTGCTTCTCTTCAAATTCCCATTCATGCGAAAAGAGAGGACTTTTTTTTTTGGGCTTCTTGCTTGGATGCTTGGGTGATTTGGAGCTTGTGATTTGCTTGAGTCAAGAGTGGAGAAACTTGAAGTTGGAAATCTTTTTGGAGAGCTTTCCTTGAGGTAGGCTCTTATGTATTATTGTTGTGTTGCTTTCATTTTAGTAGTTAGATTGGTTGCTTGAAATTGTTATTTGTTGTATGTAGATTTTGGTTGCTTGCTTGTTTTACTCCCTCCATCATATGGCATGATGGAGTTTTGGAGTGTGGGGGAAGAGAGAGGGAATTTTCCCTCTCAATCCTCAAGGCTTGATGGACAAGCCTTGTAGGGTCTTAGTGTTTCCCCTCAATGGTTGAGGTGGGGAAGTTGATTCATTTGGCTTGAATCTCCTTCCCCATTCTTGGTAAGGAAACCCCTTTGGGGTTTGAAAATCCTTCCAAGAAGGACTTGGAGAAAGGGTGGAGGAATAAGGAGGATTTTGATGGAATTTAGGAGCAATAAGGAGGGTAGGGAGATTTTTGCTTTGTGCAAGCATTTTGGAATATAATTTTTGGAGAACTTTCTCCTCTCTTCCCCACTTTTGAGGAAGAACATGGGTTCTCCTCGTAAATTTTGGAGTCTTGTTTGTATGTGTCCTATTTTTGTGTGCTTGTATCATTGTTAGTTCACCCTCCATCTTGTGCAAGTTTTGGTTAGTTGACCTCTTTCCCATGGGCTTGGGGGAGGCTAGCATGCATCCCAACCTTGGGAGAGGCATGTCATGATGCCTATGGTTGGGTGGTAAACAAGCTCTTTTCTCCTTGCATGGATTTCATGAAGACATGGAGGTTGGCTCTCAAGTTGGAATTGGTGGCATCTTGGGCTCTCATTGTTCTTATCCTTCCTTGTGATACTTTCTTGCATTGTAACCCTCTTTCGAATGTAGTTATGTAAGAAGTTACATCTCCTTGTAAATCCTCCATTTGTACATTTTGTATCAATTGGAATACTTGTCTTAGAAATTTTTGATTAGTTGCCACTTGGGATATAACATCCATATAGCCCAAGCTTGTGGAGGTGAAGTATTGAAGTAAATAATCTATCTACTTGAATCTTGATGCAACTCTTGTATTTATATTTACAAAATAAACATAGTTTGTTGAAGATTTTGTTTGTTTTACCCCTTTGTTTCCTTAACAAACATTGATAGTATTATGTCAAGAGAAGAAATCTGTTAATTTCTTGCACTTTCTTGCTTTTGTGAAAACTTAAGGAAAGATGTTATTTAGAAATCTAATTGTTTGATTTTGGCTATGGAATCATGTGACTATTATTAAACGAAAACACTCTCCTTCTTGCAATATATTTCCTTTCTTGTAAATGTTGATAATGTTAACACATAAACTGAAAGTTGAAATTTTAGTTTTCATTTCCATGAGGAGTTGGATATTTTACTCTTGTTAAACAATCTATTATGTAATACAAAAAGAAAATAAGTAAAATCAGCATGTAACTAATGAGGTTCTATTTTAGATAACAACTACATTTTAGTTAAAAATCAAATCATACTTAGAGTGTTATGTCATTTAAAACTCTATTTTGCAGATTCAAAAGTGTGAAGTAAGAAATACATAATGTACAATTTTATACCTAGTTTCTTTTAAAATTATAACATTATATATATTATACGTGTGTTAATATATATATATATTACGTTATATATATATATAAACAAAATATATATATACATTAATATATATATATATATATATATATATATATATAAAGGAGTATATTTTAAATATTTATTTTTATATATATAAAATAAATATATATATATATATATATATATATAATAAATATTAAAACAAAAAAACATTTTTTTATTTATTAAAAAATAAATAAAAATAAAAAACTTTTAAAAAAAAGAGTTTGGTGGGGGGGGGCCCCCCCAACCCCTCACGAGCTCCACCACCCATGTAGCTCGTCCCGGCCCTCGCCCTCCCCGCCCCCCCCAACCATACTTGCTCCGCCGCCCACCTGCCCTCGCGACCTCCACGCCACCTCTACGCCTCCCTCCACGCACCCGACTCCCCAAACCGCGCCCCTTACCATGTGCCTCCTCAACACGATTTCTCCCTAAAAAAAAAAGCAACCCCCCCTCATTATAAATCCTAGCCGTGTTTGTGTGTGTGTGTGTGTGTGTGTGTGTGTGTGTGTGTGTGTGTGTGTGTGTGTGTGTGTGTGTGTGTGTGTGTGTATTTGTTTGTATATATAAATATACATGAATTAGAGATGGAGACTCTTCATCAAGATCCCCATGGGAGCAAATATTCAATCTTCCTTCCCACCTACACCTACAAAAAAACAAACCAAAAAAATGAGAAGAGAAAGAAAAAGAGAAACATAGAGAAGTTAGGGCAAACCTAGGGTAAAAGGAGATCTAGGGCCAAGATTTATCTAATCCTAGGGCTCAAATAAAACCCTGCTCACTTTTAGTCATGGGTATATTTGTGGAAATGGTAAATTAATTTAAGAGGGGTGTGGACTTATTTTTTTGGGCCCTAGTAAATTTAAAATATAAGTAAATAATTAAAGATGGGTTTAGACTAGGAATTAGTGTAATTAGGTAAATTAAAATAGGATAAATTAGTGGTTATCGAGAATGGGTTAAGAGATGGAATAGTATTAATTAAGCACCTCAAAAAAAAAAAAAAAATTACCCTAAATTTTTGCTTTACCTTGTCTCAGGTTTTCCGACTCAGGAGAGGCATGACATTTGGTATCAGAGCAAGGTTCACACACGCGGACCATTGGGTAACTAATTAAAATAGTTAATGGTAATTTTAACAACACTAAAATAACTAAATGAATAAAAATAAATAGTTAAAATAAATCATCCGCAACCATTAAATTTTAAATTAATAACTTCTTCGCTCACCCCATGCACAGGATGGCGCCCAAGCGAGGATGATCAGCTAGAGGTTTGGGGCATAGTGCACCTACGGCGAGAGCAGCCAACACCCAAATTTGGGCCTCAGATATTAGAGGCCTTGCACCAGCTGATAGGCGTTGTAGATCAGCACCTACCACCACCGCGGGAGGCGAGAGAGGAGATACATTTGGGAGACAAGGATCTGATAGGTGAGGACCCGCATTCAGATCCACCAAAGCATGATACACCGAGGCGGGAGAGGTCACGTAGCCCTTCCATTCATCATGAGAGGGTAGCCTCGTTCCATCGTAGCCACTCACACAGTCTTGAGGGACCATTCGAGGATAGGTGACCCCCTTCGCCTATTGGACTACATCACCAAGATCGAGATACAGGCAAGGTGTGATCAGGATCTCCTTTGTTTGCAGCCACCCACTTATACCGGCTCTGCAGATGGCTTTGGGGCTGAGTCGTGGCTCCTTAGCTCTGATAGTTGCTTTGGCTTACACTCGCATACAGAGCAACGTCAAGGCAAGGTTTGCTATACACCTCCTCCGAGACGCAGCAGTAGGCATTTGGTGGAGGAATGAGGAGCGGAAGCTCCATCTGACTCGAGAGATAGTGACTTGGGAGATGTTCGAGGAGCATTTCAGGGCTCATTATATGTCAGAGCATTTTGTGCAAAAGAGGATCGATGAGTTTCATGACTTACGACAGGGATCTGGCATAGTAGCGTAGTATGAGAGCAGGTTCCTGATCTTCTACAATATGTGGACTACCTGCAAGATGAGAAATTACAGGTTAACAGGTTTATTTGAGGCCTTAATGCAGATATAGCAGGAGTAGTTAGGATGCTATCTCCTCCCACACTTGAGAAGGCTGTTGAGAAGGCCTACTTAGCTGAGGAGAATAGGACCAAGGCACAAGAGCACCGTGATAGAAACAAGAGCAAGTTTCAGGAGAGGATGCAGGCCTTTCAGAGTCAGAGGTCACGAGGTACTGCACCACCCCCTAGAGGAGGATTTTGGCCTCCGCCAGCAGCCACGAGAGCTCCACCACACCCGCAGTGACAGACATAGTAGCAGGGCCACCCACAAAGTAGGGGCTAGGCAGACATAGGGATTTCAGAGAGGTGTTTCTAGAGGTGGTTTTGGTGGAGCCAGGGATAGGAGACAGGGTACTCAAGGGCACAGCCAGCTCGCACACAATAGTCTGCTAGGGTTGGACCAAAGCGAGATCAATGCACCGAGCACAGGAGGGACCCCATCTCAGAGGGGTATAGTAGGATGTTTTATTTGTGGATCTCCTGATCACTATGTGCGCATGTGCCCACACAAACCCAATACCATGGATGCATAGAGAGCTGCTAGATCTGAGCAGACGATGGGTGACGTGGGATGCACCCATCATGTATATGCAGCGGTTGACAACCGCCAGGCCGAGCATCAGGCCAAAGTCATTGAGACAACAGGTACTATCAGGGGTATTTCTATCTCAATACTTTTTGATTTAGGTGCTTCATATTCCTTTATATCACCTTCTATAGTGGACCAGTGTGGGCTAGTGGTGGCTAGGAAACCAGATAGTTAGCAGGTTGAGTTGGCCTCTGAGGGCCAAACTCGTCGTGGACTCGTATGTGGAGAGTTACGTACTTGATTTAGAGCCTTCTCCACTACTCTTGACCTCCACGTTATCCCTCTAGGTTCCTATCAGGTAGTTTTGGGTATGGATTGGCTCGAGGGTCATCGAGCTAAGGTGGATTGTAGAAATAAGGTCATTGAGTGTCAGGATGATCTTGGGAGTGCAGTTGTGATATCAGGGATGTAGAGGCCTATCTCCTTGTGCATGATATTGGCTAACTAACTCAAGCTGAGCATGCATAAGGGTTGTCATTTTTTTGCTATCACCATCAGTGATCGATCTGAGAGCATTCTAGAACATTCACCCTTAGATGATCATGTAGTTTTGAGGGAGTATGCAGATGTATTTCTAGGTGAGCTTCCAGGGTTACCACCCCGCAAAGAGGTGGATTTCACCATTGATTTAGTACCTAGATTAGCACCAGTTTCTAGGGCACCTTATCGGATGACAACCCCAGACCTTCATGAGCTCAAGATTCAGTTAGAGGAGTTGTTGGATAAGGGTCTCATTCACCCTAGTGTATCTCCTTGGGGAGCGCCAGTCATATTTGTGAAGAAGACGGTTCTCTCAGACTTTGTGTAGACTTCAGAAGCTCAACAAAGTCACAATAAAGAACCGTTATCCACTCCCTAGGATTGATGACTTGTTTGATCAGATGCGGGAGTGAGAGTGTTCTCCAAAATTGATCTCAAGTCAAGATATCATCAGTTGCGCATTTCAGATGTAGACATTCATAAGACAACATTTTGCACATGTTACGGGCATTATGAGTTCACAGTGGTTCCATTTGGTTTGACTAATGCCCCAGCTGTCTTCATGAGCCTCATGAATGGTGTATTCAGGACATTTCTGGATCGCTTTGTCTTAGTGTTCCTTGATGACATATTGATATATTCTCGTTCCGAGGAGGAACATGAGGAGCATTTGAGGCAGGTACTTCAGGTTTTGAGAGAGCAGAAGTTGTATGGGAACTTGGAAAAGTTCAACTTCTTTTAGATAGAGATTCAGTACTTGGGTCATATCATATTAGGTGAGGGTATCTCTATAGATCCCTCTATGATACAAAGCTCTCTTGGACTCGGCCAAACCCACATCGCCATCGAGGTAAAAGTTTCATGGGTTTGGTAGGGTATTACCACAGGTTCGTACAAGACTTTTCTAGGATTGCTCACCCTATCACTTCTCTTCAGAGGAAAGGGAAGAAGTTTGTTTGGTCAGAGAAATGTGAGTAGGCCTTTCAGTTACTTAAGGAAAGGTTAACCACGGCGCCCATCTTAGCAATCCTAGACCCGACAAAGGATTTTTTTATTTGTACTGATGCATCACAAGAGGGTTTGGGGTAGCTCTTATGAAGGAGTGTCGGTTATTACTTTTGAGTCTCCTAAGCTCAAGGACTATGAGCTTAATTATCCTACTCATGACTTGGAGCTTGCAGCAGTTGTTCATGCTCTTGTTCGTTGGCGACATTTCCTTTTGGGTAGACCTTTCATTTTGAGGACCGATCATCGAGTTTGCTGCATTTCTTCTCGAGCCGAACCTCCCAACGCCTAACAAATGTGTTGGATGGAGTTCTTATGTGAGTATTACATGGAGGTTCATTATATCAAAGGGAAGGAAAACATTGTTGTGATGCGCTTAGTAGACAATGACATGTGTTTGCTTCTTTGACACTTCAGTCAAATTTGAGAGGCAAGATTCTTGAGCACCTTCCAGAGGATAGGTTTTATGAGGGATCCAGACAAATGTTGGAGTCACAGGGTTCTTTAGAGGAAGATATTCTGGGTATGTTTTAGAGGCAGATGGTTTGCTTCGGTTCCAAAGGCACATCTACGTGCCTAAGTCAGGTGATTTGCGTAGCTTCATTCTCTCAGAGGCTCATCGAGCCCCATATGCAGCACATCCAGGAGTGAAGAAAATGCACGCTGATCTAAGATATTTATATTATTGGCCAGGTATTTGATGGGACATAGCAGATTTTTTTGCACATTGCCTTGAGTGTCAAGAGGTCAAGGCAGAGCATTCACATCCCGCAGACTTTTACACCCTCATGATATTCCCAAGTGGAAATGGGATGTGATTTCCATGGATTTCATAGTCGAACTTCCTATTTCTTCTTATCATCATGATGCCATTATGGTTACCGTGGATAAGTTGACCAAGGTTGCGCACTTTTCGCCAACCAAGGTCACCTATAATGCACAGGCCATTGCTAAAGTGTTTATGGAGGACATTGTTAGGTTGCATGGGATTCCAAAGATCATCATCAATGACAGGGATACCATCTACACTTCAGTTTTCTGGACTTCTTTTCAGGCTTCTCTGGGTACTCATATCAATTTCAGTTCAGCTTATCATCAAGAGACAGATGGGCAGACAGAGAGGGTAAATTAGGTGTTGGAGGACATGTTAAGAATGTATGTCATGGATCAACAGAAGAAATGGGAAGATTATTTGCATTTAGTTGAGTTTTCCTACAACAACAACTATCATAGTTCTATTGGTATGGCTCCTTACCAGGCTTTGTATGGACGGCCTTATAGGACACCTTTGAGTTGGGATAGACTAGATGATAGGATTATTTTGGGACCGGCCTACCTTTAGGATTTAGAGCAACAGGTTGTTCTTATTAGACAACGTCTTGAGTAGGCCAGAGCATGCCAGAAGGCGTATGCAGACACTAAGAGGATTGATCGTCACTTCTTAGTGGGTGATAAAGTCTTCTTGAGAGTTCGTCCGCATAAGAGTCTGATCCATTATGGAAAGGGTTCTAAGCTATCACCTCATTTTGTGGGGCCTTTTGATATTTTAGAGGTCATCGGTCCAGTTGCCTATCACCTAGCTTTGCCACCACACCTTGCACGGGCCCATGATGTATTTCATGTTTCTATACTACATAGATATGTACCTGATGCTTCTCATGTTTTGGATTGGTCAGCATTACAGGTAGAGGACGGAGGACAATGGAGACTGGAGCCCATACGCATACTGGAGCACCGGAGGTTGGCCCTTTGGGGTCAAGACTTGGACCAGGTTAGAGTGTAGTGGGACAGTACAATGAGACAACAGCGACCTGGGAGGATGCGATACCTTTGAGGGCTAGATATCCCTATCTCTTTTAGTGACTTCTAGGAGGAATTCTAATTTTAGAGAGGGGGATGTGTGTGCCCACACTTTTATAGCTCAAGTAGCTTGTTGTTTCTTTGCTTATAGACATGTTTCGACAGAATTTTCTTTTATCGTGGACATTATATCAGAGATTTGATCTTATTAGACATTGTGGACATTCAGGCGTATAGCGCCAATTTAGCTTAATTTCTATGTTGTCACATTTTCTTATGATGTCATGGATACTAATGGATATGATGTTGTGTTTGGAACATAATTATATTGATGGATAGTTGTTGCATGTGGAATTCCATGGTTATATGTCACTTTATCATCTTGTCTAACTTTTGGAATATTGAGTATAATTGTGCACATTGTCGCATTTTGATTTCAGTAGGATGTTAGGCTAGTTTAGAACTTATTGATATCTTATTGTGTCGTTGTTTTATATTTTATCGGACAGGTATGGTTAATGTGTGTAATGAGTGTGCAGGTGATAGGTTTACAGGAGAATGTGGGAATTCAGGCCAGCTACACAATCTTGCACAAGCAGCCCACGGGCTGAGTCCTAGCCATGTTCATTGTGTGAAGCCTTAGTGTAGGAGATTATTATTTTGGGCACCATGAGTGACCCCAATTTTTGTAATGTATTGTGCTTTGAATTATTAATTTTGTTTAGGTTTCTAAAGGAGTTGTAAACTTGTTTTGGGAGATAATAATCCCACTTTCATTAAATTTTTATTTTGTTTAATGAGTCACTTAATCACAAGGGTTTAGGGTCACATGTGAGACCCTTGGGTGGTCCCCACACCCTCTACCCTTGTGCCAAAAATGCAAAACCCGAAATTAGGTTATTTTGGGCATTTTTGGGGACCCTTTGTAGCTTGGGAGTTCCCCTAACATAAAAATGAGCCCTTGGACCCTACCTAATGGGTAGGGGGCTTATTTTCAAGGCTAGAGGGAGTTTTCCCTCCCTTTTTACCTCTTGATTGGTCACATCCATGTAAGGGGTGTGGATTGGAGTGCTTATTAAAAGTTTCACTTATTTTGTCTTGCTAACATTTAGGGGAATTTGGGAGAAGAGGGCAAAAAGACAATTTTACCCTTTCTCTCTTTTGTTTTGGCATCTTTGACCTTGTAGAAGGAGAGGGGTGACACATGTCACCCCCTCATTTGTGAGGATGCTTGCTTGCTCCTCTTCAAATTCCCATTCATGGGAAAAGAGAGGGACTTTTTTTTTGGAACTTCTTGCTTGGATGCTTGGGTGATTTGGAGCTTGTGATTTTCTTGAGTCAAGAGTGGAGAAACTTGAAGTTGGAAAGCTTTTTGGAGAGCTTTCCTTGAGGTAGGATCTTATGTCTTATTGTTGTGTTGCTTTCTTTTTAGTAGTTAGATTGGTTGCTTGAAATTGTTATTTGTTGTATGTAGATTTTGGTTGCTTGCTTGTTTTTACTCCCTCCATCATATGGCATGATGGATTTTTGTAGTGTGGGGGAAGAGAGAGGGAATTTTCCCTCTCAATCCTTAAGGCTTGATGGACAAGCCTTGTAGGGTTTTAGTGTTTCCCCTCAATGGTTGAGGTGGGGAAGTTGATTCATTTGGCTTGAATCTCCTTCCCCATTCTTGGTAAGGAAACCCCTTTGGGGTTTGAAAATCCTTCCAAGAAGGACTTGGAGAAAGGGTGGAGGAATAAGGAGGATTTTGATTGAATTTAGGAGCAATAAGGAGGGTAGGGAGATTTTTGCTTTGTGCAAGCATTTTGAATATAATTTTTGGAGAACTTTCTCCTCTCTTCCCCACTTTTGAGGAAGAACATGGGTTCTCCTCCTTGTAAATTTTGGAGTCTTGTTTGTATGTGTCCTATTTTTGTGTGCTTGTATCATTGTTAGTTCACCCTCCATCTTGTGCAAGTTTTGGTTAGTTGTCCTCTTTCCCATGGGCTTGGGGGAGGATAGCATGTATCCCAACCTTGGGAAAGGCATGTAATGATGCCTATGGTTTGGTGGTAAACAAGATCTTTTCTCCTTGCATAGATTTCGGAAGACATGGAAGTTGGCTCTCAAGTTGGAATTGGTGGCATCTTGGGCTCTCATTGTTCTTATCCTTCCTTGTGATACTTTCTTGCAATGTAACCCTCTTTCGAATATAGTATGTGAGAGTTTACATCTCCTTGTAAATCCTCCATTTTGTACATTTTGTATCACTTGTAAACTTGTCTTAGAAATTTTTGATTAGTTGCCACTTGGGATTTAACATCCATATAGCCCAAGCTTGTGGAGGTGAAGTATTGAAGTAAATAATCTATCTACTTGAATCTTGATGTAACTCTTGTATTTATATTTACAAAAGAAACATAGTTTGTTGAAGGTTTTGTTTGCCTTACCCCTTTGTTTCCTTGCAAACATTGATAGTATTATGTCAAGAAAAGAAATCATTATTTTCTTGCACTTTCTTGCTTTTGTGAAAACTTAAGGAAAGATGTTATTTAGAAATCTAATTGTTTTATTTTGGCTATGGAATCATGTGACTGTTATTAAACAAAAACACTCTCCTTCTTGCAATATATTTCCTTTCTTGTAAATGTTGATAATGTTAACACATAAACTGAAAGTTGAAATTTTAGTTTTCATTTCCATGAGGAGTTGATATTTTACTCTTATTAAACAATCAGTATTATGTAATACAAAAAAATAAATAAGTAAAATCAGCATGTAACTAATGAGGTTCTGTTTAGATAACTACATTTTAGTTAAAAATCAAATCATACTTAAAGTATTATGTCATTTAAAACTCTATTTTGCATATTCAAAAGTGTGAAGTAAGAAATACATAATGTACAATTTTATACCTAGTTTCTTTTAAAATTATAACATTATATATATATTATACGTGTGTTAATATATATATATATATATATATATATATATATATATATATATAATATTTCATAAAGGAGTAATATTTTAAATATGTATTGAATTTTATATATAAAATAAATCATATATTATATATATATATATATATATATAATAAATATTAAAACAAAAAAAAATGTTTTCTTTTAAATTAATAAAAATAAATAAAAATAAAAACTTAAAAAAGAAGAGTTTGGTGGGGGCTTCGGCCCCCAACCACCCGCCCCGCCGACCTCCACGCCACCTCTGCACCTCCCTCCACGCACTCGACTCCCCAACCCGCGCCCTTACCCCCTGTGCCTCCCTCCACACTCTGTTTCTCCCTCAAAAAAAAAAAATGCATCCCCTTCATTATAAACCCTAACCGTGTGTGTGTGTGTGTGTGTGTGTGTGTGTGTGTGTGTGTGTGTGTGTGTGTGTGTGTGTGTGTATTTAGATTTGTTTGTATATATAAATATACATGAATTAGAGATGGAGACTCTTCATCAAGATCCCCATGGGAGCAAATATTCAAACTTCCTTCCCACCTACACCTACAAAAGACAAACCAAACAAAATGAGAAGAGAAAGAAAAAAAAAAGAGAAACATAGAGAAGTTAGGGCAATCCTAGGGCAAAAGGAGATCTAGGGCCAAGATTTATCTAATCCGAGGGCTCAAATAAAACTCTGCTCACTTTTAGTCATGGGTATATTTGTGGAAATGGTAAATTAAATTAAGAGGGGTGTGGACTTATTTTTTTTTTGGGCCCTAATAAATTTAAAATATAAGTAAATAATTAAAGATGGGTTTAGACTAGGAATTAGTGTAATTAGGTAAATTAAAATAGCATACAATTAGTGGTTATCAAGAATGGGTTAAGAGATGGAATAGTATTAATTAAGCACCTCAAAAAAAAATTACCCCGAATTTTTGCTTTACCTTGGTCTAGTTTTCCTACACAGGAGAGGCATGACATCTTGGGGAGGGAGATTGGGGTCTCATGGAGGGTTAGGGCTCACCTAGAGAGCAAAGGGCTCGGTCGAGTTGGGTAGGGTGTAGGGAGGGTCGAGGTGAGGTAGGCTTGGATTGACCAAGCCGAGGCCGATTCGTGGTCCGAATGAGGGGTTGTTAGGGGTATTTAGGTTGGGCGGTATGGTGTTAGGTCACCGGGGGTATAATGCAAGTCACGGGATTAGCTCGCAAATTAATTTACACACCTTGGGGGTAGGGGGTGGGGAGGTAGGGAGGGTTAGCTCACAACTTAGGTTAGGCAACTCAGCTGAGCCACTCACCGAGTTGGGTTTGTAGGGAGGTAGGGTGGGGTGAGTAGCTAGGGTTTAGCTAGGTTTTTTTTTATTATTATTCTAATTTTTTTCTTTGCTTTTGTAGAAAAAAGAAAAATAAAAACTCTACCAAATTTCAAAAACCCCGATTTAGTTGTAACTTGCTAAATTTGATTGGAAAACACCTAGATCCGAAAGAATTTTTTTGTTATGGTTTTTATTACAAATTTGATTTCTTAATTTAAATGCCTTCTACTTGCAATGACAAACACTTATAAAACTCCCACAAAAGAGATTAATAATCAGCAACAACAATGTTGTTTTTATAACTTTTAAATGAAATTTTGTTATCAAAACCTCCCAGAATTTATCCTGCAAACAAAACATAGTAGAAAATTAAAAAAACACACTAAAGAAATGTTAATCTGATAAAAAATAGATACACAATGGTTAGTGGGAATTAAAAATATGAAATACAAGATGAAAATAAAATGAATGAAGATTAAGGAGAAGTCCCACTAGGTTTGTCAAAATGGAAACAATGAAAATAAACAGATAAACGAAGATAAATGAATAAACAAAACAAGTATACCTCCTTTGTAGATTTCTTGCAACCTTAAGTAAGATCGCAGAATCTTATAAACTTTTTTGATCTTGTTTATATTTTTATTGTAAATTATCTTGATTAGCCTCTCCAAGGTGGATGAATGCAATGTTATGAGCATATTTCATAAAGATTTGAGCAACAAACGAGAAGAGATTTGTTGATTTCTAAGGATGATTTTGTGAAGGAAATGTCCTGATTTTATAGTTGAGGGTAGAGCCATGAAAGGTGGATGCAAGTTTGACTGAGCTCTAGGTAATAATTGTAATCACCCAAGAATAGAAAGTAGACTGAGTCTGGAAGTTGCAGATTTTAAAGGGAAATAGACATTTGGAATAGAAAAAGTTACATCTAGAAAGTTGGTTTCACGTACAACTCAATAGCCCCCTCCTTTCTAGGAATCTAGAAGTAGAGTTCAAGTTGAATTGCCCGAGATGGTGAAGAGGAGTTCAAGTGTAGTTAATCGAGATGAGGAAGTGGTTGTTGACTAGGAAAATAAGTGGATTTTCCTAATTAAGTAACTAATTTAATTAGCTACAATGTGCAAGATAATTAATTAATCATTTATTCAATAAATGGTAATTAACTTAGATAAATTATGTTAAGGATTGATTTAATTAATACAAGGGGTGGGCATACATGATTAATTAATTTGATTGATCAATCGCAAGGGGGTATGAGCTAGGATGTGAACTGGGATAGTACTAGGAATAAGTATGTAAATTTGGGGTGTCTACATTGTGTCAAATTGAACTATATAATTGATTATCTTGATGGATTGTATAATTGGGTCAATCAAGCCTCGTTATATCAAGTACAATTATACAATAAGAATTAGTTCTTGATTTAACTCAATCATGTACCAAGTTGATTCATATGCTTGATTGGTTTGATTGAGTACACAATTGGGTTCTATCAAGCCACATAGGAGTAAGTATAGACAAAAATCACGCACATACTACTATTCTACTATACTACCAAGTATGTTGTTTTATGTATGGATCTTGAGTAAGAAAATTATTCACTAGTGACACACTTCCTAGTCCATCCATTTTATTTGATTGTTTCTATTGTTTTATCTCTCACATCTATCACTTCTACACCCAGTTCGTTAGGACATGATCACAGGGATTGTTTTCATCGCAAGTCTCATCACATTTTTCGTCAGGTTGTCTCAGGACACTAGCTCCTGTGGTGCTCCTATCCAACATGGGCACTTTTGTCCTCTTTGTTTTTGTTCACATTTTTGACATTTTGGTTGGCCTTTTTAGTTTTCTTACTCCTATCTCGAGGTCCTAGTTGGTATGTCATGTCATTAGTGTTGAAATTCAAACAAGATATCCCTATATAAACACAACATACATACTATTATAAGGGTGTGCAATTTTTATAAAGGGCTATCTATCTACATATCAAAGGGAATGCATCTTGGGCTCATTATTCTACATACACACTACATAGGAAATGGAAGTTCATTTTTCCATCCACACATTTGCATTCTATCTAGCTACCACTCGCTATCTTGGCATCATCAGCAAGATGGAAACCTAGGAGCATTATTACACACACAAGCACATAGAAATACATGGCATCTAATATGGAGTGAATTGTTTGATCATAGTTCACTTTGTTGATAGCCAAGGATAGTTCGACCTCCCATTTTTCATCTTTATTTTTTGGATTTGATGTAGTTTAGGGGTTTTACATGAGACTATTTGTGTTACAGGTTTACATGTACCTTGGTGATCTAAGTGTGACATACAGACGATCATCACCAAATGAGTGTGAAACCCTAACGACATTGAAGAAATCAAGTTCTGATCTTTTCTACAGACTCTAGCACCTAGAGAGGTCTCTGCCCCACCCCAGCACCCTCACCTTGTCCTGCCATTCTACGTAGTTACAAAATTTTTTTATCGAGCATTCCTAGTACTCTACACAGCATTTTCATCAGTCTTCCTAAGATAGACACACTTCAGGATAAGAAAAAATTAGATAAGTATCTTACCTTTCACATTTTCTTACATAGTTACATTTATAAAAGCATGAAATCATTTGTATCTTGTTGTATATCATTATAGTAGTTTCTAAAATCATATTTTAATAAAATATTCAGATTTTATTGAATCATTTTGGTGAACCCATATATTATAACTCCTTTCCCTAGGATCCACTAAACCTAATGGAGAAAAGTAGATCTTCTTCTCCTAGGCAAGCTTATGCATCATGAGAGTGTTAACCCTATTTATGATGAGGCTACGAAGTTGAACTTAGTGCTCTCTATTAAAATCCTCACATTGATGATAATATTCAAATAATACTTTTGTCCAATGAAAGGAAACATTCCTACTAGTTTCACCCATTCTTCTTACAACATTGTTTCTAAAGAACAAAACATTTCTAGTTGTAAATCCTTGTTATTCCATAGGCACTAGGACTACTCCACCTTATTCTATTTTTTCTTGAAACTCTTGATGATGCTATTATCAATTATATGCTTGGTCTTGATTTTGATACTATAGAAAAAAAATCATGATGGAATTGTACATGTGCATGATGTTATTTCTCATACTAGTCAGATGATTGTAAAGTTGTATCTCATACTTCTTCCATTTAAAATGCTTCTAATGATTGTAAAGATACATCTCATGATAGTTCTTCTCCTACTTCATTATATGTTGATGATACACTTGATGAAATACTTGCATGTGAAACTTTGTCTGATATTGATGATATTTTTGAGCATGAACATGTTAGTAATGATTCTACTTCTCTTAAGACTTCGCTAAATGTGAATTTTCCACTCCACTTTCATCTACTTCTAGAGGTTTCTTCTGATGGTATGCATGATGATTCTTCCATTCCTACTAGCTCACCTATTATGCTTTCTTCTGATATTTCATGTTCATCTCCACCTATTTCTTCTTCTTCCTCTCTCAATGACACTCATGTTGATTCTTCTATTCCTCCTAGCATACCTCCTCTTATTTCCTCTACATCTACATCTAGTGTGCCCATAACATCTTCATCTTCCGCTTCTTCTTCTCACATTCCTTATGATCACTCATAATGGAAAGCTTCAACCTCTCAATGTACCTCTCACATCTTCTATGGTTCCTCCACATGATATTTTATCACTCATGCATGTTTTTGGTCAGTTGCAATCTCAAGTTCAATCTCTCACTCTTGAAAGCAAAGCCTATTATGCTTCTATCGATAATAATTCTTTACATGGAAATCCCATTCCAAAGAAAATTCACAATTCAACATTTCCTAAGGATTTCATCATGCCTACATTTTCATGCTTTGATGGCACTAGAAATCCATATCTACATCTCAAGCATTATTGTTTAGCTATGACTTCTTACTCAAATGATCGATTATTGCTAAAATCCTTTCATCATAGTCTTGTTGATGAAGCTCTTCAATGGTACACTCATTTACCTTTTGGGTTCATCATTAAATTTTTGAAATGGAAGATGCTTTTCTTCATGATTTATGCTAAAAATGGTCCTCAAGTCACACATGATCATTTACCTAGCTTGCATCAAGGGTAAAACATAATCTATTTAGACTACATCTTACACTTCAATGTTTACATGCATTAGCTAGTATTTCAGCCTATTGATCTAGAAAATCAATTCATCTTTTTTCATGGCTTGATTCCTACTCTAAAACAACAATTGCAATATGATACATGTGAATCATTTACACTCTTATGCTATAAGGTTATCAATCTAGAACAAGATTTAATTGCTACACATGTTATAGATCCTCCTTCTACTACTGCATTGTCTTCTAGTTCTTCTCCACTTCCATCTGTCAAGCATCCTCCAAGGTCTCCATCTCCTCCACCTCACAAGCATGTTCCATCTCCTCCATTACATAAGCATCCTCCATCTCCACCACCATGTCACTCTCCCACTAAGTCTTCTCCATCAACTACTTCAAGAGCCATTGCATTTCTTACATTCTAGGGCCTCATGATGTGTTGTGCATTTTTTCTTGATAAGCGATTAATTCTCTTTCCTTCTAATCAAAATCATCCTCCTCATCAATTACATCGGCAACATGATCAAACTTATTATAATTATCACCACATCAATGGCCATTGTGACAATGATTTTGTGCACCTTCATGAAAAATTACAACAATTAGAAGACAAGGTGTCATTTCCTTTGGCTCTCGATCTCATGAGCGACCTATTTCTCTAATTCTACACAAGTGTGCTACTAGTATATTTTATTTATCTCCTCCTTCTACTTCTAATGACATTTATTAGTCCACCACCTAAGGTCATCATTCATGCATGGCCTCCACCTCATTCATCCACCACTGCACCATCTCATCCATCGCATCACAATGTTCTCCTACTTCACATTGGCTTCTAAGCCATCAACATCTGTGCTTCCTACCATTGCATCTCCCATCATTGACACCATCTCATCGACATTTAGTTTAGCTCATACACTCATGTTTCTTACCGCTTCACATGCTTCCACCACTCCACGCTGCCCTCTACATCTTTAGTAGGTGATTTTTCTCACCTCACTACCCAATGACGCACTCATGTTCTTATGGTTATTACATGACTATTGAGGGATATGTTACAATAAGAACCTTGCTACATCTTACTCTACACACTTCATTTATCTATCTATCTAGCATACACTATCAAACCATTTCTGATGACACACTCTTGTTTTATGGTTCATTCTTGATTGTTGAGGGTCATATATAAATGAACCTCATCATCTTTATACACACACACAGTTGGGGCATCACTCTTCTTCCCCCTATCCATCATACTTACATGTGATTACATACATTCTTACCATCATTTTAATAACATTTTTATCTCAAATTTTTCATTTCATACATACATCTATTTCCATTTATCACATCATTATTCATACATACGATCTAATTTTCATGCATTATTGATCTCTCTTATCTCCTCATCAACATCATCATCCATACAATCATTTATGCAATAAAAATCAAACATTTACACAAAAACAATAATCATCACATCACATATCAAGAACACATCAACACAACACACCAATCATTCATCTATATATATATGTCAAAAATCATAGTTACAAAAATACAATCATGGGGGGATAAGCCCCTATACATCGCTATAGCCATATATGGAATACATCATCATCACTATCACTATATACAACATGGGAGCTCTAGAACTAGATTATTCACCACTCAATCTACATTGTTGGTCATGGCCCCTATATCTCTCTATCTATCTGCATAATAATGCCAACTCAATTGAATACTCCACAAACTAGCCTTATAGCTCTACATACTTCATGAACACATCCTACACTAGGGATCCTCCACCTACAACCTCCCTAGCCTGTTATGTCTCCACCCATGCCTCATCATGCTCACTCAACAACATGGTACATGTTGCCACTACTATCACTACTGGATCGAATAAGTGTGCATGCTCACCCGCAATGACATCTACTCACTCCAACATCCCACCTCCCACAAGCACATCATAGGTACATTCCACATCAATGTGTAAATCAATGTATCAATAATAAATGACCAATAAACATCCCCTACAACCATCCAAACATCACATTAGTTACTACACATGAAAACTATAATCAAACAACTAAGTAATAAACCCCACTTATCCAAAACTCACACTCTTCTATCGTTCTTTGCTATACATTATCACCATCGGGGGTAGGTGCCTACCCTCTACTCCTCCAACCGGTGGTGCACCCACCACATCTACAATAATTGGAAACAATAGTACCCATCGGTGCGCTGCCCACCATGCACTATAGGCCTTAGTACATCCTGCGTTATCATCCAGTATCGTCTCTATAGCCGCATCCACCTCATCCGCACCAGGGGGACACTAGTTGTGCTCATGTAGATCCTAGTCTCACTCTCGGCCTCCTCGGCACTAGTCGCTCACTCACACCCATACATATGGCACTAGGGGAACATCTTGAGAAAACCAAACTAACGTGATACACGCTCTTCCTGAAATAGCTTAGTCACTCCAGAAATAAATCCTCTAATCACATTTACGATGGATACATCATAGCTCTACCCCATCCTCTAACTACCCTCCATAGGCTCAATATGTCCTCCATATAATTTCTCATGGCCCATACAATCCAACATAGCTTTATAGGTCATAGAATCCAATCTCCTACTCCACATACTAGTCCATCTCGCTACAAATATCTCATGCCTAGCCCAATCATCCCGTGGCCCATTAAGTGGCCTCAATATCGCAATATGCTCATAGACCCATACATGTAATAATGTGGTGGCTCCAAGTCCACCCCCATGGTCCTCCTGCATGAACATGTATAAGTCTCTATATAAATGTGCCAATACACATCACGCCCATGCATACCTCATACCATCCTCCTCTATACATCGATAGATATCATGCATCTTATACAAGATGCCCACACCTCCACCCTCCACTACCACTGACAAAGTAATCACAACTGCAATAAACTTCCACAACCATGGAACACCTAATCTTAGTATGGCATCCAAGCTAATGTGGGTCTTTGTCTCATAATCGTGTCCATGTAAAATATCACCTATTTTCTCTCATCTTCCACTACATCTTCTACTACCATCACCTGGACTCTCTCACCCACAAATGGTAGCCGTAATATGCAATATACATCCTATAGGGTCACAATCATCTCCCCGGTAGGAAACAAAAAGTACACACATCTACACACCACCTCTCATATAAAGTAGTAAGCATGGGCATATTACTGGGGTATCTCCCCTAGTCTAACTATGTCCCTATGACCGATATGGTCTAAAATATCCCACTCGGCGTCAGATAAACCCAAGCCCAATAACGTACTCAAGTGTCAACCTCTACGGAATTCCCTCGAATGGATATCCCTCTACATTAAATGTGACATCAACATCTCATATGCATGCAAACAAGAATATTCACAACACTAAAATGCATCAAATTTCACATTTATCACGTTCTAGGGTCAAAATAGCCTCTTGGGTCACCAACGCCCGGGAGTAAGATGCAGAGCCAGAGTAGGTCACCAATGCTTAGATCTCGAGCATTGGCATCCGTAAGGACGTTAGTGCCTTATCCACTCTTTCCTAGGTCAAAAATGCCTAGAAATTCAAAACTCAAATTTTGCAAAAATTCACAAAAATGAGCTCATTTCAACACATTTTTCAAAAATAATCATACTTACTAACTCCATTGTCGTGTGTGAGGCCATGACAACCACCACCATCTCGAATCAAATCAATCTTACAACTCTAATTTGTGGTATCGTCACAAGCTTAGAGCTCAAAATCACACTCACTCAAGGTTCAAATGAAGTCACTATTCACCTTTTCTTATAACTATTCATAGCAAGTTTCAATTCCTCACAAAGCTATAGTTACTATTTATGCATATTCTTCCAACTAATACATGCCACACATTTTTTCCTCATATCTTGAGCTTTGTTACTCCGTTTTCTCCCTATCGCACCATTTGGTTAAGGATTATGTTATCCATTTTCCCCAAGAAAAATGGACAACGAGGGTAGATAGGACCTTAGCACTAGAAAGGACCCGTATAGGCACATTGGGGTTTATAAGTCAAATTTCACATTTCGGGAGCATTGTATGTGGTTTTGGGAGGTTCGAAATCACTTGAGGAATTTTTTTCCTCTTCTCGGGTTTTGAATACCCAATGTGTACCCATAGTGGGAAAACAGAGGCTGTGGGCCCACTTATGGCCTAAAATGAGTAAAAATGGGAAATAATAAAAAATGGGCCCTATGGCACCTTGCACATGATCTCCATAAGGCCTCCAAAGATGAAAAAACCTCAAAAATGTCAAAATTTAGGGGTAAAGCCAAAAATTGCAAAACATGCCTTTGAAGGCACCGAGATCGTGTCCTGCATTATGTAGCAAGCCCGATGTAGCTTGGTTGAGCTAATGGAGGAAAGGGGTGGTAGAGCTACTTGTTTGACAAATCGAGGGTTGGTGTTGAATACCACTTGTAAGGGAGGACGACTCGGAAATAGCGAGTAGGGAACAAGTGAGGAGCTCGGCTCAGGGACCAATGTGTGACGATAAATAGCTCACCATAAAGCTCATGGGAAAAAATGAATGGCATGATGGATGCAGCTCGGGCATTGGTCGGTAAGAGTCAAGGAGTTTCGGTGGAATTGCATAGAATCGGGGTTCGTAAGGCATGAAAGGGATTCAACACCACGCAGCGAGTCCACATGGTAAGGGGAAAGCTCAAAGGTCAAGCTAAATACATACATAGGCTCACAAGAGAGCTTCGGATGAAAGTTGAGATAAAGAATGCAAATGTCGAAGTCGTGGGAGATAGGTGGAGTTGACTAAGGAAGTTTGATGGAGAACTCGTAGGATCAACTCATCTAATGGATAAATCGATATAGTCGGGATGGCCTGAGGATGATGGGTGATCGAAGGACCTGAAGTCCAAAATTTAAGCTTCAGGGATGCAAAATTTTGGAGGAAACTTGTGTCAAAATTTGTGAAAAGTGCTCACCATGCGGTGAAAATATCTTTGAATTCTAACGAAGTGAGAAGTTCGTAAATGTGAAGTCAACGGACATATCGTAGTCAATAGGGGAATTTTTTTTGGACTTTCGGAGATTCGGATTTGGTAATTAGCTCGGGTGGGATGGTGTTATGTGAGCGCAATGTTCAAAGCCCAAAATTCTGAAATTCATACTTTCAAGATATCGAAATTCGGGGGTTGCGTGGGGTTTGAGTGATGAATAGTGTTGACCGGTTTGACACAGAAGTCTCGAAGTTTCGATGAAGACCAATGTCCGAAACTGCAGGGAGACCAAGATGTCAAGAGTCGAGCCAAAGGAGTATGTGAAAAGGTGAGGTGAGTCAATGTCCATAAAAATGTGGTGAGGGTTGATGAAATAGGTTTTGGGGAAGTTAAGATGGTCGGTGTGTTTGGGGATGGACGCGTGGACTAGTTTGGGAGTCGTGTGAAGTGGGATAACTCACCGAGTTAATGGTAAGGCATTGGTGGCCCGAGATTGCTAAGAATCATTAAGGAAAGCATTGATCTAGTTGGCGAGATCCATGTAAAGGTCTCGGGAAAAGAGCCAAAGGGCTCGGTGATCAAATGGAACTCTCCGGCCAAGGTGGTATGGACAAGAGCTCACCAACTTGCAAGTTGGAGATCGGGAGAGGCTAAAAGAAAAGGGGAAAGTTTTGGGAGGTGAGGTAAGCCAAGAGAAACCTGCCATGAACACACTCATAGGAGAAATCGACATAGAGCTCGCGAGTAGCCGGATGAGCTAGCTCACTATGTAACCACATTACATAGAGCCGAACACACCCAAAACCCCCAAACTCAAAATACCATATCTTGAGCTCTAGTTGTCGTATTTTCACAAACTTATAGTTGTTGGAATAATAGAGAGAATATTTATAACATGGAGACATAAAAGGTGGAATTTTAGAGGTTTAAAACCTCCAAAATTGATGAACATTGAATAGTTCTAGGGTAGGTGGAGGTGTAATAAATGAAGTATGTGTTCACATTCCTTCTCCCACAAGGAAAATTACATGAAAGCATGGGTTTTCGAGGCCTCCCTCATCCTTTTTGCAGGTGTCATGATGGATTTGGGGGTGTTTTAGGTAGATTTTGGGTTTTTTCTCTCTCTCTCTCCTCAAAAAAATCTTCTATAAATGTAAAGGGGTTGCATTTTTCAAAGAGTTAGTCATTTTTCCTTCTCTACACCCCTAATCTTCTTTCCTTCAGGTGGGATGTTGTGAACTTATTGGGACTTCAAGCCTTCCTCATAAAAATTGTAAATACATTTCTTGCCTCTTCTTGTTAAAAAAATGTATTGTGCGGACGTAATGGAGTGATAAAGTGGTGTTTTGTGATTCATCTATCAATCCTTTGCATCATTTTTGTTACTTTTCTTGCCTCTCATTGTGCTTGCAAGATTTGTGCATTTTTATGTTTCCATTGCAAGGTTTTGGTGTTGTTGTGTTTGTTTAGGAATGGTGTAATGTGTGAAATTTGGTCTATGGTGCATGACCAACCTCTTTTTGAGTGCATTCTTTTGTTTTGCAGTAGTGTGAATCTGTGTAGCACACTCCTTTTATTGGTGTATCACCGCTTCTATTGTAGGTTTTATTTCATGCAATCTCTCTCCCTATCTCCTTGGAATGTTAGAATAGGTTTAGATAGGTATTTGATTGCATTAGGATTAGTTTTGGTAGGTAGGATTAGGAAGAGGAACTGGCCTTCTCCAGAGGGTTATCTCAAGTTTATAAGTCCCACAGCCTTGAGGGATAACCACATGTTAGCAAATTACACCGAATGCCACATCCACAAGTTGGCCATTCGAGGGATTCTATAATTTTTCCACAAAAAAATCCTCCTAATATCAAATGGTACACATTCCACAATGTTATATTCTAATCTAACACATTTTCTACTTCATATACGTGAGACTATTTTGTGACATCTACTACATTTCACTTTATCCTCCATCACATCATTGCAAATCTACTTTCGGCTCAACGTTCATTCTTACTATCACTCCCCTTTTTCTAAAATGGGGAATACAATCGGGATCACCCTACAATCCCTCTTAGGATACTATGTGATCATTACACATCTCTAATACATCTCATACAACATATGGCATTTTCTATCACCATCTATCGACTCCCCCTAATGACTTAATCTGGGGGAAATAATAGAAAAAATATCTCCATGAGTGATATATCATATACATCCAATCTCAACTTAATTTTCTACTACTCGAATCAAATCAATCAATTAGTACAACACAACACATTTTACTATCTCTCCCAGATGACCTAACTTGGGAGTTGCATCACTTTGTATTTCTCTTAGATGACCTAACATGGGAATCATTTTTATATCACTTCCAGATGACCTAACATGGAATCCATCTAGCATCATATACATTGCAACACCTGTGGAGTGGGGGAAATGAGATGTCATTTCCTTTCCTATTCCACTCCTATGTCGGTTATTCTCGTTGTAGCAAAATGGATCGAAATGGAACAAAATTTGGTCTTTATCCATCTACATAGTTAGGCCTTTTGAGGATGTAGTCATAGTTGGAGGGTAAAACTATACCTCTCTCCCTAAAACTCTTCCTCTGGTGGTAGGACACCCAAATCCTTTAGTTTTTCACACATACAAAATCAGGTTGGGAACTGATCACTCCCTACCCCATCAAATATCCATCGGTGGTAATTCGAGATTTCCAAATTAATCAAAATCAATCATCAATTTCTCCAAGTGCTCCTCACAACGGTTCACCATCTCTATTTACGCCACATGGATCGACATGTTGATCCATGGTTCACCACGCTATATGTTCTCATATTCTCGCGTGTACTTACAATGTGAGCTTCTCCGAAATTCTCACAGGTATGTTCCTTACTTTACACTAATTTAATTTCATTCAAATAACATAAATGGGGTAAAAATGTAGACACAAAATCACGCACATACTACTATACCACTAAGTATGTTCTTGAGTAAGAAAAGTATTCAATGGTGACACACTTCCTAGTCCATCCCTTTGCTTTGATTGTTCCTATTGTTTTATCTCTCACATCATCACCGCTACACCCAGCTTTTGGTCATGGTCATACGAATCCTGTTTGTCGGTCTCCTCAAAATTTTCATCAATTGTCTCAAGACACTAGCGCCCCAGATCGACTCTAGTGCCCGTATTCCTATCCAACCCGGGCTTTCTTGTCCTATTCTTTTGTTCACGTTTTTGAAATTTGTGGTCGGATTTTTGGTTTTCTTACTCCTATCCCGAGGTCCTAGTCGACATGTCATGTCACTAGTGTCAAAATTCAAGCAAGATATCCCTATATAAACACAACATACATACCATTATAATGGTGGGAAATTTCTATCAAGGGCTATCTATCTACATATCAAAGGGACTACATCTTGGGCTCATTATTCTGCATACACATTGCATAGGAAAGGGAAGTTCATTTTTCCATCCACACATTTGCATTCTATCTAGTTACCACCCATTATCTTAGCATCATCAGCGTGAGGGAAACCTAGGAGCACTATTACACACAAAAACACATAGAACTACATGGGGTCTGATATGTAGTGCAATGTTTGGTCATAAGTTCAATTTTTGACAACCGAGGATAGTCCGACCTCCCATTTTGCATCTTTATTTTTAGGATATGACGTAGTTTGGAATTTTTGCTAGAGACTTTTTGTGTTGTAGGTTTATAGGTACCTTGGCGATCTAAGTGCGACATACATGTGATCATCAATGAACACATGTGAAACCCTAGCGACGTTGAAGAAATCACGTTTCAAGATTTTCTGCAGACTTCGGCGTCCCGGAAGAGGTCTCTGGCACAGCGTCCCGTGTGCCCTCACCCTACCCAGTGCTGTGTCCCTACCATGTTACAAGTTACAAAATTTTTATCGAGCATTCCCAGTACTCTGCACAACATTTTCATCATTCTTTCCAGGTGGGAAACACTTTAGGATAATTGAAAAATTAGATAAGTATCTTACCTTTCACATTTTCTTACATAACTACATTTATAAAAGCGTGAAATCAATTGTATCTTGTTGTATATCATTATAGCAATTTCTAAAATCATATTTTAATAAAATATTTAGATTTTATTGAAATAGTAAGTGTGATGATAAAATGTTAATCAATTTTATGTTATTTTCAATATATTTCTTTACAAGTCAAATGATCAACTGGTCGATTAGGTCTTTAATCAAGAAAAATTAATCCCCTTCAAATAAAGTGTGACAATGTAATGTGAATCAATGCTCGATTAGCCTCAATCATGTTCTAAATAAAACAAGATGCGCGATTAGTTTTATCAATTGTGTGATTCCCAAGAAAATCCCATAAGGGTAAATGAGATAATTTAATACAAATTGAAGCTTCGTAATCCCCAAATTCATGTCATGTTGAACCAAATACTCAATTGATATGATTAGATGTGATTGGGGAAAATCAAGCCCCATCACATCAAAAGTACAACAATATAATGTAAAGTAGTGCTAAATTTGTCACAATCATGTGTTGATTTGAAACATACCTGCTCAATTAGTGTGATTAGGTACATGATTAGGGTCAAGAAAGCTTCATCAAATAAAAATTAACAAAACAATGTGAATTTTCTCTAAATTTTGATTATCGTATGCCAAGTTAAATAAGACACTAAATTGGTTTGAACATGTGCATGAATTGGGCCAATTGAATCCTATATGATAAAATACAATAGTGTAAATTTATTGAAAGGTCAACTAACCCCAATTACTCGTGTCAAGAAGTACCATCTACTCAATTATTTCAATAGTGTGGGTAATTACAAAACATAAATCCTCATCAAGTAAAAGAAAATGAAATATGATTTAGCTCTTAATTGACCCCAATTACATGTGGCATTGAAATTGATTATTAATTGGATTGATTAGGTGTGTGATAATGGCCAATTGAGCCACACTTGAATAAGTTTGAAAAGGAAATGTGAATCAATTCTCAACTAGCCCTCCAAATTCAACTAGGTGTTCAATTGGTTCGATTGAGTGTGTAATTGGGGACAATTAAGAAACTTTAGATCAAGGATGATAATGTAATGGAAAATGTGGCTCAAATAGACTGAATAGAGCCTCAAGCTAGACCATGTGATCAATTGGTTCTATTATGTCAAGTAAAATTGCCTTGTGTTAGATGAATTACGATAATGCAATTAGAATCAATGTTTGATTGGCTTCAATCATACACTAGGTTAAACTAGATGTTTGACTAGATCAATCAAGTCTACAATTAAAGAGAATTGATCCTCATTGAATAAAGTGTAACAATGAAATGCAAATTGGGGCTCTATTGGACCCAATCATGTTCCAAATTAAACATGACACTTGATTGGTTTAATTGGTTTTATGATTGAGAAAATTCAAGCCCCATTAAATTAAGCGTGACATATAATTTCAATTGGGGTTGATTTTCCTAGTCGATAATTTGACCCAAATGCTTAATTAATTTGATCATGTTAGGAAATTATAATATTAGTGCTCCATTAAGTTTATTCATGATAGGTGGAAAATAATATCTCGGAGAATATTATTGTTGTGAGTTGTTTTAACACTCACGTACATAGTAGTTTTTGGAGAGAATAGTGGAGAGAGTTGTTGGACAAACTCCATGAAAATAGGAGTTGTCTCTCATATATATGTGTACTTGATTTTAATATGAAGATTAAGAAGATTTATTCGGTGTTCGGTTTATCCCGCTCTCCTGCGTATCATGTGTATGATTTAGGAAAATTGATCCTTGTAATATAAAGTGTGATAGTAAAATGTGAATTAGTGCTTGATTAGCCCCAATCACATGCAAATTTGAACCGAGAAGCTTGATTAGCTCTATTAAGTGTAAAAGTGGGGCCAATCAAGTCATGTTTGAGAAAGTGTGATAATTTGAAGTGAATTTGGAGCTTAATTAGCACCAATCAGTGTCGTATTGAACTAGATTATTGAGTGGTTCAATGGGTGTGGCATAAGAACCAATCAAGTCTTATTGGATCAAGTGTGATAATGTAATGTGAATCATATCTTAGTTGAACCCAATCAAACCCAAAGTTGAACCAAATAATTGACATGTTCAATTAGGTGCATGGGTGATGTAAATTGATCCCTAACAAATTAGATGCTCAATTTGGTTTGATTATGTGTGGTTGGGGAAAATCGAGCCCCATCGAACAATTGAAAAAGTGTTAAGTAAATTAGTGCTCGATCGGCCTTGATTGTAGGTCAAGTTAAACCATATTATCAATTAGTTTAATCACATCCAAAACTAAGGAAAATCAAGCCCGATACATCAATTGTGATAGTTTAATTTGAATTAGGGATTAATTGAACCCAATCACATGTCAAGCTAAACCAAATTCTGATTGAACCGATCGTGTGTGTATTTGAGGTAAATTAAGCCCCATCAAATTAATTTTGATAAAGAAATGTGAATTGAGTAGGCTCTATTGGCCCCATTGCATGCCAAGTTGAACATAATGCTTGATTGGTTTGATCAAGAGTACAATTGAGGGAAATTGATCTTCATAAGAGAAAATGTGACAATATAATGTGAGTAAGTGGTTAGTTGGATGCAATCACTTTCTAATTTTAACTAAATACTTGATTGGTTCATCATGTGTGTGAGTATTTCCAATTGAGCCCTATATGACCAGTATAAAAACTTAATGTAAATAAATGCTAGATTGGCCCTAATCACATGCCAATTTGAACTAGATGCTTAATTGGTTTAATCAAGTGTGTAATTAGTGTCAATTGAGCCCCATCAAATCTAGTGTGACAATGTAATGTGAATCAAGGCTCGATTGGACCCATTTGAGCCCCTGTTTAAACCAAATATTGGATTAGTTTAATAGATTGTGTGAGTGAGGTAAATTGAGCATCATCACATCAAGTGTGGCAATGCAATGTCAATGTGAATGGATGCTCAATTGGACCTAAAGAACGTGTCATGTTAAACCGGATGGTAGATTAGTTCTAGCAAGCAAATGATGGGGGCGGTCGAGTCGCATGTGATACGGTTCAAAAATACAATGTGAATCAATGCTCTATTAGCCCCAATCATGTCTCAAGTTGAAACAAATTCTTAATTGGCTCGATTAGTGTGTGGTTAGGTCCAATCAATCCATGTTGAGGAAATTACAACAATACAATTTGAATTGGTGCTCAACTAACCTCGAATCCCACATCAAATTGATTGAGATGCTTGTTTATTTGCATCATACTCATAATAATGGTAGATTGATCCTTGCGCAGATAACATGCAACAATAAAATACAAATTGATAATTGGTTGGCCCTAATCATGTGCCAAGTTAAATGAGATACTCAATTAATACAATTAAGTACATAATGATTGAGGAAAATTGATTCCCATTTAGATTAGGTGTGGCAATGCAATGTGAATCAATACTTGATAAGCCCTAATTGCTTCCCACGTGTACCTAGATTCTTAATTAGTTACATCGGGTACATGTGATTGGGGCTAATCAATCATAGTCGGATCAAATGTGACAATACAATGTGAATTAGTGCTCAATTGGTCCCGATTGCGATCCAAGTTAAACTAGATGGTCAAATGGCTCTGTTAATTGTGCGACTAGGGCCAATCAATCTTGTTGGATCAAAGTGTGATAATGAAATATGAATTGATGCTTGATTGGCGCAATCATGTGCCAAGTTGAACCATATGTTTTATTGGTCTAATTGGTTAAATGGTTTTGGCTAATTAAGCCTTATCAAATCAAGTGTGACAATATTATATGAGTTAATGTTCGATTGTCCCGACTCGCATGTCAAGTTGAACTAGATGCTTGATTAGTTTCATTGGGTGCACAATTGGTGCCAATACAACCGTACCGAGCAAGTGCAAAAATACAAATCAAGGCCAGTAATGAATAGGTTAAATATTGTGGGAGAGGGGGCCAAATGTGTGCAATTTTTCCAATACCACACAAGATGGTTGTCAAGACTCATTGTTGGTCTAACATAATGAACTTTTAAGTTTCAAAATCAAATTAAAAATATAATTTTATGGAAAATTATCTAAGTTAAAGCAATTGCATCATGGTTTGTGTCACATTTTGTGTCCGGCCTCATTTTCTAGAGATAAGATCAACGCCTCAATTCAATTTTTGTGTCACTTGTTGAGGCAAAATATGATAAATTATTTTCCTTAACTTTTAAAACCATCAAATTTGGAGGATTGATGCCATTTTGGAGGTGTTTTTAAAATGTTAAGCCAATTTGTATCACAAAATTTCATATATATAAATTTACATTAAAAATTTTTACTCTCGTAAATTTATGTTAAAGATCATGAAAATAAGAAAAAATAGCACTAATAATATTAGAAAAACATCAAAATCTACTTGAAACATATTGACGTTATAAAAAGATATCACAAAATACCATTAAGAAATTATTATTCTAATTAAAACTAACTAGAAATAAGGTATTAAGACCTTTAAAAAATTGCATAAAACAAACTTAATAAAAGCCTTCTACCGATCAAAATAAGGCTCATCACAATAACAAATTAGGCAACATGAGATATCGAAGGATCGTCTAGATAGTATTACTCACCCCCTCCGAAGATCCTTCGTATTCAATACTAATGCCCGCTTATCCTTTTTTCTTTTGTATTATTCATGTCTCAATTTTTCTTTATGTGTGAAATTTTATTTCACATACCAAAAGAAAGAAACAATGCTATATTTGAATATCTTGATTATTTACGTGTGTTATTTCTTCACAAAGTTTCAAATATTTCCAATATTATATTTCAATTACACAAATAGAACATTTATGAGTAGACGTCATTGGTTATTATTCACAATTCATGTAGTGCTAGAAAAAGCAAAAGACCGCCTAATATATACGGGTCAAATTAAAGGTGTGAATTTCAACCGTGAAGAATGCAAAAGTTTGGTTCAAAAAGATGGAGATGGAGACACATTTGTATGTAAAAATCAATCTTCTCTAATTATTTACAATTGAATTTTGTCTCCATATCTCACCGTGTCTTCTATAACACATAAAATAAGTGGCACGTGGTGGTTTATTTGTGTGAAATATTTCAATATATAAATGATTTTTTTAATATAAAATATAATAATAAAGTAATTAAGAAAAATATGTATTTGTTAAAAAAATACTTATTAAATATATGTATCGAAACTTCAAATAAAAAAATTTAAGAAAGAAACACAAATATTTATTGATGTCTTAAAATATAAAGATACATACATACATAAGAGAAGGGTTTTGAAAGGGCCTTAACCTTTATACATATTAAAAAACTAAAGATTTAACAATGTAAGGCTCAAAGCGAGCTCAAAATATGAGACGTGTATAAAAACACCCCACATTATATAAGGCATGTAGCCTACAATACACTTACAACAAAATTACATCATATTTGCACCTCCTCAAACTTTGGGTAAATTTTCAGACCTTACTACCCCCATCAATTTGATGCTTCTTGTTACTTTAACACATAATTGAACTATGTTTGGCCCTTTCATTCCTTTGCCTCTCTTATGTGTCACAACATTCCAACCCTCTCGGGTCGACCTCATTATTCTCAAGGGGAGGTTCTACTTTAGCATTATCCAAAATCCTACTTTTATAATCTTTGAATTTAGCTCCCTCCCAAAAGTCTAAAACCCTCGGTCTCTTCTCTCCTTTCCTAATAGGAACCCAAATGAATTCTTGAGCATCATCCTCCTTGTTTTTTCTACTCTAGCATATTTCTTTTGTTCTTCTAAATCAACATTCTTTTCACTAATCTTTGAACCCGAGCTTGAAATTTATTTTTGGCTCAAGAAGATTAATCTTACGATGTTTACTCTCTTCTTCCCCTTGCATAACTAGAGCTTGATTTCGATCTTGCTCCATATGTCTAAGCTCATCATCCTCTAGATGAAAATCAAGGTTTTTCTTAGCTTCATCCTCCTCCATCACCATATCATCTAAGGTTCTTGTATACACCTAATTTTTCACTTTTCATCTTTCATACATGTTATTAATAATTTCCTTTGTGCAGATAAGGGTCGTGATGCATCTATTTCTAGAGCGAATTCCTAAGGGTGCATAGGAATGGGAAATGGTTATTCATGTAACCATTATGGGTTAGAGACAATACACGAAAGAGTGTCGCTATTTGGTCTCGGCCTTAGTTTTCCTTGCACTAGTCATCCTTGTCCCTTTAGGTCTCACACACATTGCATTCATGACACTTTGCTTACATCCCATCATCTTGGCACCTTGTTCATCCACCTATTTGATCCACAACACCTATTTTTACCTCACATTGCATTTTATCATCTATGGCGGATGATTGTGTCGGCATTTGATTTTTCCCTAGATGACATAATCGCCCACGGACGATTTATCAGGTCGTAGGTATATATATATACATCACATTTGACATTCATAAAGAAAGGAATCCATAATCATTCAAACTACCATTTTCTCTCTCTTTTGTGCCATCTTTGCATCTGCTCACCTAGCTCTTGAGTTCATCTTGTATCTTTCTTGGATTGGATTGGATACTCTTCTTCTTGGATGGTTGTTTGCACTATTAGGTCACCTATAGTGAGTCTAAGACAGAACAATGTTCCCCTTCTCCACCTAATAGCAATTATCTCTTGGTGTGCTACTTCATGGAGAGATAGATGCATCAGTGACCACCTTACAAGTACAAGGTGAGTGTTCTAACCATCTTTTGTCATTTTACATAGATAAGTTCATTTCCTTCCCTCATTGTGTTATGTTAGCTTAGTATTACATATGTTTGGATGTTAGTTAGCATAGTACTCTTATTAATTATCATCTCCTTAGCTATCATCACTTTCATTTCAGTTATATCATGCATGTGTTTCATTTATTGTTGATCCATACCTCTCCACACCCAACTACCGATATCTTAGTAGGGTTCCTTCCTCTATCTTGACCATGGGCCTTGGAAACCCTAGGTTGACCTAGTGTAGGAATTATTGCCCTCTAGACATACGACAACAATGCTCATTGTAGCCCCTTTAAATTTATCCCTTGTATGTCGGTACATGTGTGTTTCCTACTCGTTGCCTTAATACCCTTGTAGAATGGATGATTTAGGAGTGTAAGTTATTGAGACACATCTTTGGTTTGTACACATATCTGGTGAACATGACATGAGTCCTACAAACCTCCCGACTGAGCACAACTCGTTAAAAGCACCCATCTCCAAATCAGACCTCATCTAAATACCCAATAACCCATAAAACCTCAAAAATCCTACCTACATAGTCATTGTCGCCCGTGTGATCCTCGTCTATTTTTTTTGCTCATATCTAAATGCCTTCGGCCCCTATGTAAACATGTTTACATGGTCAATCCTGTTTATCTTTCCGATTTTATCCCGCAGACGCATTTGACCCATGTGTGCATTTTTTTGTACAACCGATTGGAGTGTAGCCTTAACTTTCGACCTTTTCTCATCCAGTTATCAATTCACCATGGAGTATTTGGGTGCAGGGCCCTTTGACGCCGCTTGTTGTGCGGACATTTCCTGAATCATATCATCCTGAAGCTAAGTTTCCCTTTTGTATCTAGATGTTGTGTCGTAAGAGCACCTATTATTCCAAATTTGTGCCCCTTGTAAATTTGGATAACTTACCAAAAATGGACTTAGTCAAATTTTCAGACGTTAGTGGTCACTAAGATGTTTCGACGCTAGCGATTCTTTAGGGTTTTAGAACCTAGCGATCATTAGGATACAAAAGGGAGGCTACAAAAGAAAGGGTAAAAAGAGCCTAGCGGTCGTTAGGCTACATTCGCGGACCTATAACTTCATTCGGACTTGGTCATTTTGCATTCTTTCAAGTAAAAATGATGGATCCTAGCAAGACTACTAGGATGATTTATTGACCCATTTTGAAGGTTAGCAGCTAGCAGGCATTTTCACTGACCTATTTTGAGGTTAGCAGTCGTTAGGATGATTCACTGGCATGTTTTTGGAGCCTAACAACCTCTGGCATTTTCCACCCGACACTATGAACTTTAAATGGTCATAACTTTCGCTCCTAAGCTCCAAATCAAGAAATATTTCTTCAAGCCCTTAAAAATGGAAGAATAATAATCAGGTTTTAGTGAAGTTAATAAGGATAAAAATGAAGGTTAGCATCCATTAGGCACTTTTGACCTAACCATGCAGATTTCATTGATCATATCTTCCTCAAAACAATTCGAATCGGGTAAAATTGGTATCGACGGAAAGGTATTGAGGAGATCTTCATGATGGTATTATTAGATCAATGATTAATGATGATAAGAATGTGAAAATGAATAGAATAGTTTGGGAAAATTCTACAGGTGTTTACATCTCGGTAGTTCAACCACCGACATTTAATGAAGTATGGGTGTTATACTCTGCGACTGTAAATCTGAGAGAGTGTGTCGGAAGCCATGTCAGGTTCTCATACCTTCATGAAAGCATAAATGGAATTCGTTCCTTGATGGTTGAAATTTTGAATCTACCAACACCTCTCTCTCCTTCCCTTTTCTCCTTTCTCCTTCTCTATAAATATAGAACTTGCATTTGTAAAAAAGGATCTCTCTTTGTCGTAATGACACCATGCCAAAATGGTGATCGAATTCCCATGAGTTTCATACCTCAAATTTTGTATCTCGATGTATTTGCTCCTTATTCTAGGAATGTAATGGTCTGTGCATATCTTCAAGCAATAAAATTAGGCTTTGTGGCACATTTCTCTACCCTTTTCTCATTTTTATTGTAGTTTGCCTCTCTATTCCTTTTTTGGCATGCTTTGCATATTTCCTACTTACAAGTTCCTTATTCTTATGTTGTCAATGCGTGAGAAACAATAGTTTACATGGTTTTTGTCTATGGCATGCTTGTCTTCCCTTTATCCCGTGTATTCTCTCTTTCCTTCCCCTTGTGGAGAGTGATCACCCCCTTTTCTAGTGCTATCACCACCTTTTAGCTTAGGATTTCCCTTTCATGCATCTTTCTAACCCTCTCTCTCTCTTCTTGGTCCCTTGGCATGGTTAGTTTACGATTAGTTAGTTGCATTTCCTTCCTTAGGATTATTTTAGCACTAGATTTAGGTAGAGGAAGCCGACCTTCTCCAAAGGTCCATCTCAAGTAGCAAGTCCCACAACTTGAGAGATGGTCCCATGTTAGAAAAAATTATAGATCCGCATAGACAAATCTCGGGGTGTTACTTTTTGTGATAATAGTCTGGAATGCTCGATGGGACAAGATTGAGGATCTTTACATCTTCATTCCAGCAATTTGATGTGTCTTGTTGAAATTTCAGCCTTTGGAAGCATGTTCAAACACATCTAGTACTCCACCGATCCAAAAAACCATTATCTTAGTTGTATACCTTTTCCCTTCATTTTCCATCCATTTTTCTTTCCATATCTTTCCATTTTCCTTCCATTCATGAAGTTTTGTAATCATGACTTCATTTCCATCATAGAATTCTCACTTGCAATAGCAAAATTAGTTCACTCCATCTCTGCATTTTCAAAATCCACCTCCAAATCAGCCTTATGAGCAAAATCAGATTCAGCATGCATACCCCTATGAGCCAAGTGCAAATTAGTTTGGTCATTCACCAAGCTATGGAGTTGTTCAAGAGCAGGAGTATGCATATTTTGGAGGGAATTCTACACTTGGAGATGAATATTTTGAAGGCAGAATTCAAAGAATGGAGCAGATATTTCAAGTTGTCAAGGGAAAACTACAAATCTTGCATGCTAGACAACCTAGTTTTAGGCAGCCCTATCCATGGGGAGATCCTATACCTAGTTGGCTTAGCCCACAACAAAAGCTTGAGGTAATGAGTGAGTCTCTCATTCAAATGGTTGGTTTCATTTCTTCATTGCAAGCATTAGAGGCTAATGGATCTAAGGTTGAAGAACCATGTCAATGGGATGTTCCTAAGCCTTTATCATACTAGTCTTCAATGCCTATTCCTTATCAACCACCCAAGCCTAAGGTTAAAATCCCTAGCTTTCACCTTGTTTCCCCATTGTGGATTCCATTTCTCCATCTTCTTGCCTTCCATCCCACCTTCAATTCTCTACCCTTTTCCCTTCCAAAACTCCATCCTCTTCACAAGAATCGGTAAAGGAGGACAAATCGGATTTTGAAGTCTTGGATGAAGAAGAGATCATAGGAAGCTTTTTGCTTTCTTTTTTGATGAAATTTCAGATTCCACTTCCACTTCATCCTTACAAAAATATGATTGTGTGGACGAATTTAATTTATCAAAATTTGTGCTTGAGGAGGAAAAAGCAAAGATGATGACACCATTGCTAAATCATTCATCATTAAGAAGGCAACTTTGGAGGAGACAAAGTTGTTTGTAGAGGTAAAAGCAGATCATGATTTAGCTTTGCAAACATTCTCCTTCAAGAAGATCTCGCAAGATTATCCCATTTGTGGGATTGAGCTTTAAAGGATTGGGAAAATCAAAAGGATCAACCCGTGCCCAATCATATATTTGGCTAGTATAGAGCCAAAATCAAAGTTTCCACCATTCATGTTCATTTCAGAGCATGAGGATGAGTTTCAGTACCAAGGATCAGCTACAATGCCTCTTAAAACCAAATGCAGAGTAGCTAAAAGAGGTATTTCTCTTGTTTCCTATTGATATCTTAATGATTTGGATGGAAAATCGACTTCTAGTCAATTTTTCACTCATGCACAAGACCATGTCCATTGCCAAATCAGTCATATGATCTTAATTTGTGAGAAAGGAAAGCTACTTCAACCTACTAGTTGCAAGATTTGTTTGAGTTTTCCATTCCTCCGGTTTGTGTAGAGCGGTAGATTTTTTTCAGCAAAAGAAGTGTTTTTCACACTCGCATGTTGTCCTCTTGGAACATGTATGATTTTCATCTTCGTATATAGTTTTTGTTAGATTTTTTTGATGTTGCACATTCCAGTTTTAGTACTGATTCATGGTGGAATTAGATAGTTGAAGCAATTTTTAAGCTTTCTAACAGCTCCACGATTAATTTCAAGCTAGAGGTTCTAGAAATTCCAGTTTGGTGTTAAGTTCACATGGATTCAAGAGGCTGATTTTCAAAGGGAAAGATAAGTTTATTCAAGGATAGGCTTAACTCCATGCCCAATGGATGATTCAAGGCAACTGGTCTTCATCATCTAGCAGGTAGATGTCACCTAGAGGTTGCTAAACTATTATCCTAAATTTGCACCCTTGCAAATTTGGATAACTTATCAAAAATGGACTTAGCCAAATTTTTGGACGTTAGTGGTCGCTAAGATGTTTCGACACGAGCAAATGTTAGAGTGTTTAGAGCCTAGCGGTCGCTAGGATACAAAAATGAGGCTACAAAATATCCTAGTGGTCACTAGGGTACAAAATATCCTAGTGGTCGCTTGGTTACATTCGCGGACCTATAACTTCATTCTGGACTTGGTCATTTTGCATTCTTTCAAGTAAGAATGATGGAGCCCAGCGGTTGTTATAATGATTTAGTGACCCATTTTGAAGGTTAGTGGCTGCTAGGCATTTTCATTGACCTATTTTGAGGTTAGTGGAAGCTAGGATGATTCACTGGACATGTTTTTGGAGCCTAGCAACCACTAGGCATTTTCCACCCGACACTGTGAACTTCAAATGGTCATAACTTTCGTTCCCAAGCTCCAAATCAAGAAAAATTTATATCATTGGAAATATCTCTTCAAGCCCTTAAACATGGAAGAATAATAATCATGTTTTGGTGAAGTTAAGAAGGATAAAAATAGAGGTTAGCATCCGCTTTAGAGGAATTTTTCACCTAACCATGCAAATTTCAAATGATCATATCTTCCTCAAAACAACTCGAAATTAGGTAAAATTAGTATCGATTTAAAAGGTATTGAGGAGATATTCATGATGGAATTATTAGATCAAGGATTGGATGAGGATAAGAAGGTGAAAATGGAGATAATATTTTGGGCGAGAGTATATAGTGAGTCTATAATATTCGGATCGATAGTTTAACCACTAACATTTAATGAAGTATGGGTGTCGTACTCTGTGACCTATAAATATAACGGTGTGTGTCGAATCCATGTCAAGTTCACATACCTTCCTACAAGCATAAATGGTTATCGTTCCTTGGTGGTTGAAATTTTCAATCCACCAGTGCCTCTCTCTCCTTATCTTTTCTCCTTTCTCCTTCTCTATAAATATAGAACTCGCATTTGTAAAAAAGGATCTCTCTTTGTTGTAACAACACCATACCAAAATGGTGTTCGAATTCCCATGAGTTTCATACCTCTAATTTTGTCTCTACAGGTTTATTTGCACCTTCTTCCAAGAATGTAATGGTCCATGCGTATCTTTAAGAAATAAAATTGGTCTTTGTGGCATGTTTTTATGCCCTTTTCTCATTTTTATTGTAGTTTGTCTCTCTATTATTTTTTTGGCATGATGTGCGTATTTCCTACTCACGGGTTCCTTATTCTTGTGTTGTCAATGCATGGGAATGGTGAATCTACGTAGTTCTCATCTACGTCATGCTTGTCTTCCCTCTCTCCCATGTAGTCTTTTTTTCCTTCCCCTTATGGAGATTGCTCACCCCCTTTTCTCATGCTATCATCACCTTTTAGCTTAGTATTTCCCTTTCATGCATCTTTCTAACCCTCTCTCTCTCTCTCTCCATAGTCCTTGGCACGGTTAGCTTAGGATTAGTTAGTTGCATTTCATTCCAAAGGAGTAGTTTAACACTATATTTAGGTAGAGGAAGCCGGCCTTCTCCGGAGGTCCATCTCAAGTAGCAAGTCCCACAACTTGATAGATGGTCCCATGTTAGAAACAAGTAGAGATATACATAGAAAAATCTCAAGGTGTTATTTTTTTATAACAACACCTAGAAAGAAGCCTTCTACCCACTGCAATTTCCCACCTAAGGATGATGAAGAAGAAAAATAGAATGATGATACCTTTGAACATTCTCCCAAGATTCAGAAGTTTCTATCTCAGTTTCCTCAGTACAAAAATGGATCAGAATAAATTCTTAGTAAGCATCTTCTTGAATTCATCTCTAAACAACTTGATCATATGAATGAAAAGGGAAATCTACCAAAGTAGGTTCATCTTATAATGCCTCCAATTCTAACCCTACCAACCTAATTCTTCAACTCATTGAAAAAATGATCCAACATTAATCCGCTACTATGACTCAATTTCTCCAAATGCAAGCCAACATGGATCAATTAGTCAACCAACCTACAATGGGATCTTGGGAACCATGCCCCCTCCTTTGTCAAATGGGCCTAATGGAGTGCCCATCACCCAACCCCTATCCAAAATAAAGTCTTGCGAGTAGTCCAATAATAGCCTTTAGCACCTTATATTGCTAGACATGGATATTGGTGGAATTGCTCCTTCTATCTCTTACGACGGGTCTACTGACCCCACTCTTCATATTAAGAGGCCTTTGAAAATATTTATAAGGAGTGGATTAGAACCAAATCATATGCTTCCACCAAAATCCTAGCTAAAACTCTCACTGTAGATGCTTTGGATTGATATCATACTATACCTCCTAATTCTGCAGGCGAAGATGCCTAGTCTTAGTCTATCTTTACAAGACATTCTAGATGAAGATGAGTATCGAAATGTGTGTTTAGCTAATGTAGAAATCCCGGATGAAATATGGATTAGATCTCGACAACATCATCGGGTTTATGTAGATAAAATGTGTCATTGGTACAATAAAAGGTCTATGATTGGTAAATTTGAGTAGGAGACCTTGTTTTGAGACTTGACATCCGAATAGATAAGAAAGGTCAACAAAGGTAAGAAGTTCGGGATGAAATGGATAGTGCCCTACTTAGTGATGGAAAATTTCAAAAATGTGTGTATCATTTTTGTACTCTAGATGGTGAGGAGTTTGGTGAATCCATCAATTCACTTCACCTCAAATGTTTCTACATATATTCATTTGCATCTCCACATTGTTCTTTATTACATTCATACTGTCTTGTTACTTGCATTGTAGACACCCAAAATTGGGTTGTAACCCTCTAAATCACCTTTGATTAATTAATTTAATATTATTCCCCCACCATGCCCACTGCACACATTATAATTAATTTAATTATCACAATTAAGATTAATTACCTAACTCACCTAACCACTTCACCTTTCCACCTCATCCTAGATTTATTCTTTGCCTATTAATGAACCTAGACCAAGTCCCTACTTATCCTAACCAACTAGAACTCTTTCCAACCCTAAATATTCATGACCTATTAATCCTCTAACTAATTCCACACTCTAATTTATGCCATTCAACACTCTAGACCAGACTAAGCCAAAGACCACGCCAAATTTGGGAGAAAAACCTTTTTTTGGAAAGTTAGACTAATTATCCTTAAGCAATGTCAATTTTCCCTTGGGCGGTGTCAACTCCCTAACCATCGTTGGTTACCCTTAAATAAGAGTTTCTAACTCTTTTCACGGGTTCTCCAATTCATTGATTCACTATGGCCTTCTAACTCTCGGGTATTCAAGCTACCCGATGATGAACTAGAGCCCATCAAGTCTTCACCAACATCCAATCATCTCATCCATAGCTTCAGATCATCACAGAAGAGCACACATGCTCTTTGCTATTGATAATGGACACATTACCATATCTCCCACAAATGCTTGTCATCAATCATCAACCACCTTCGATCTACATGTTACCAAATAAGTAATTCATTCTTATTTGTTAAGTTTTTGTTTTGATCTTAAGTCTTTCATTTATGCCTTCCATCTGATCCTTCTCTGTCCCAAATACCACCTTTCACCTGTTTACCACCTATTCCATCAACCTGAACCATTTCACCCATCCTAGCACCTCTACCACCCTTATTGAGCCTTAACAAAAATCATATCATCCTTCCCAAACCCCCTCAACTCTCTGTGCAATCACAGAGAGACCCAAAACACCCATTTTTAATATTTCCACTATATTTCCCCTATCGACACTGGTCACCTAGCTAGCGTCGGTCATTTTCCAATACTGTATCGTTCACCTAACTGATACCGGTCTCTGTGACTATCAATTTTACCTAGAACAATGAGCTCATAACTTTCACCAAACAACCCAAAATCACCCAAAACCTTGCCTAGACCTTTCCTAACACCTCAGTGACCTTTCCCAACTAGAACAACACCTTTCCTAATACTAGATTAGTTTGTATTTTCAATAATTTGCTTAATCTAGTATATTGATAACGTTTTGAGACACCTAAATCAAAGTGTTAGCAATAGGACCTCTATTTCTCGCATTTATTTTCATTAATTTGATAAAAACAATGGATTGAAAACCATCTCGAAAGTGTTACACTTCCTGTAACTAGCAATCACTAGGAAGTCCATTGTCATATATTGTTAAACTCTCTTTGGATGGTCTTGTGGTGTTTCTTATACAAGTCATTCCTCCTAGCCAAAGGGAAGCTCTCTAAATTCAGTTTGATCAAAAGTCTATAACACGTGCAACCTTCTCCCACTATTCACAGGTATTCCTCCTACACCCATTACCCTTATTTGTTTTATTGCATTACTTTGAGGTGAAACATTTTGGCATGCCCAATGGGACCCATTTTTGTGGGTTCTTTGCATTTTCTTCATATAGGGAATTGTGTGTTTCTTTCTTTTCAAAAAATCATAGTAAGTTTCTCTCTAGTCAATATTCTCTTCTTCTACTTGTCTAAAGGAAATTCGTGATTTAGTGTTTAAAAATAATTCTTTTTACTTTCTTTTGCACTTTCATTTAGTGAAAGGTCTTCCTCTTGACCTATTCTCTATTTGCTACATCCAATTTCACTTTCGATTTTGGGCTTTAAAATATATCCATTTCATCCTTCGTATGTTGCATTGGATCACCTAAATTTATTTACAATCTATATACTGGAGGTCAAGAAAAATTGATGATTGACGGGAATTAATCATAGTTCACACTTTTTGCACACACACCCCTGTCCAAATCACTTGAACAATTTACTCACTTCTTAAACATCTTCCTTCCCGACGATTTCCGTCAATGACTAATAATTAAATTGGTGGTGGATCCAACTAATGTTCTGACTAGTCATCATATTGAAGTTGGACCTCACATACTGTGAAGTATATATTGGGGACACTTAGCCAAAATACACTTAAAACCAGCCATAGATTGCTTATAGGGTACCCTCATTGACCAAAAACTCTATTATACTCATAGTTAGTTTTAAATGGCATAAGCCACATAACATTAAAATATAAAGCATAGGATTGATGTGTTTTATTAGCTTTTGACTATTAAAATTGTGTTTTGAGGAGTGAGGTCGTTTCTTCTTATTTTTCTTATCCTTCACGCCCCACCATCATAACTAGTGTATTCTAGTTCATTCTGGGTGTGTTAGGACTCATCATTGCCATACTCAATTCCTGGGTTGGTGTTTTAATTTGACTTAATCACCTAAATTCAATTTTTCGCCATCTTCTCAGATTCCATAAGAATCGTATCGGTCCAACGGCATCGCATCGGTTGCCTCTTCACACTGGCATTAGTTCATTAACCGACATTGATTCCCTAGTGTTTTGGTTATTTCTCCTAAAACAATATTCAATTCACATCTAAATATTTTTTGTGACCTGTTTCTATCATTTATCACATTTATGAGTCTTTATTACCATCAAGAGTTCAGATCCACCCGATTTACATTATTCATCTCCAGATTTATAAATATGCCATTTATTACAATAACCGGCATCAATCTAACAACCGACATCACTTACCCCTTTCTACCGGCATTGGTTAGCCACCCGACGTCGGTCTCTATGTTTTGATTTTTCTATCAAAACAACAACCAATTTTCATTTTCCATTTCTTCTATCTTATTTTCTTGTGTTTCTATACCATTTGTAGAGTTCAGACCACCTATCCTACCACTATTCACATGGTTTTGACTTATAGACAAGTCAACACCCTAGTATTTCATGCTAGTCATCAACCACTACCTCCTAGTCCTTCACCACCTTCTATTTCTTCACCCATGGACCCCACTTCTTCTATCTCTATATCTGTAGGTGACGAGGAGTTTGCAAAACTCCTTGATCACAATCCTATAGCCTTGCAATATTATCTTTCTCATTCCTCCACTTCGACTCGTTAAGAAAACCCTTATATGGGATGCATGTCTCCATTCCTCCTGCCCTTTCCCCCACTTCCATATCAGCCACCACTAGTGTAGTGTTTCCTGCTTCCACCTTACCACATGTTGTTTCTCATATCACCCCCACATCTATCACACCTACAACATCTATCGCACCTTCGATGTCCGCCTCGCCATCATCTATGACTCTTAGTGTAGGGATTCCCACATCATTAGTCATTATTACCTCATAACCTCCAGTTACGTTGACCCCTTTTTAGAGTTTTGTCATGTCTATACTTGCTACTCTGCCACCTATCGCTACAAGGGTCTCTACACAGTCCCGCCCACCTATACCTTGTCTCAGCCACCACCTATCACCTACGCTTCCCATTCAGGGTATATGCCATCATCATCTATTGCTACTTATATCCCCCTTCTTAGTTTGCTTACTCAACACCACCACACACTAGAGGGGCATCCATGCCTTATTCATATTATTTACCTCCTTATACCGTAGGAGGTTCTCCTTCATCTAATCCTACAACCAATCTCATAAAAATTATGATGGATAAGATGAAAACCTTGGAAGCATCTCTGTCTTTGTCTCGCATAATTATCTGACTTACAACGATGTTTGTAATGAGCCTATTCACCCTTCTATTCCAATTCATCCTTATCCCACACATTGGGAAATGCCAAATTTTAACCGATTTAATAGCAAGGAGGATTCACAACATCATTTGTGATCTTTTAAACACGTATGTTATCTGATTTCCCATGATGACGCCTTACTTCTTCGAACTTTCCCAATGTCCTTGATAGACCTACCTTAGACTAGTATAGTGCTTTACCTAAGCACTCTATCTTTTCATTCAATCAATTATCCCAAGACTTTCTTGATCATTTCTCCATCAACATCACTAAGAAGGTCACCATGACTGATTTGTATTTGATGTGCCAATACAAAGATGAATCTATCACAGATTTTGTCACACATTGGTGGAGCCTTACCAATCAGCTCACCTTTCAACTTCCACAAACCGAATGATAGAGTTATTCACTAGGGCTTGTGCCAAGCACATCTCTCCAACTCTCCAAGTTCAAACCTTTCGAACATTCGACAAGGCATTCACCATGGCTCAAAAGTTATAAATTTGTGTTATCAAGAGAATAAATTACAATTGCACAACAAGAGCACTCCATTTAAATAAAATGACTCTTCTTCTTCCAAACCAAAAACCAATCATTCAAAACCCAAAGGATTTGCCAACGAATGCGGTGGTCCTAAAATCTGGTCCATCTCATCCATCCAACCAACCAAAACTATCTTCTACTCTTTCTCCTATTCATAATTTTCAATACAAGCATGAACAATGACGATATACTCCCATAGGAGAACCTTACTCCTCGGTTTTGGAAAAGCTTCTAAACGCAGGATCCATAACTCTTCCACCTATCAAACCACATACTAGTTTTGACCCTTCTTGTCCTATGCCTGCATGGTATAAGGAGAATGATTACTATAATTATCACCATGTTAGAGGTCATAGTGATGGTAATTGTAAAACGTTTAAAAATATCATCCAGAAATGTTGGATAACAAGATCTTGTCTTGGATAACCCCAATGCACCAGCTAACCAAAACCTCCACATATTTAAGAATTCATTTCCAAATCACACTCCATCATCCAACCAAGTCGGTGAAACCTCAACTAATGATACCAATGTTTGAGAGGTGCATGTCATTTTTGATACCATACCAACCCCTTCTACTCAATTTCCTCCCATCCCATCAGTTGAGGAAATCCTTGCACGAGTTCTTCCACCCATAGAGGATTCCACCTCATCCTCTCCTCTACCCATGGAGGAGTCGACCTTATCTACCATTTCATCTACCGAGTATCCCACTTCATCTATCCCTTCATCTACGAGGCATCTACCCCACTTGTCTCTCTACCTGTCGAGAAACCCACATCACTCACTCTTCTACCCATGGAGGAGCCCAACTTACCCTTTTCTTCACCAATCAAAGAGTCTACACCATCCACCTTGCCCCCTCCTTTCCCATAGAAGATCCACTTTTAGCATCTCTTCCTATTGGCGAAAACTCCCCAATAGCTTTTAAAGACCCTATCAATTTTCTATCGTCTCTTCTACCCACAGAGTCTGAAGCCAAACATTCCATGTCTCACATACGTAAAATTTATTTACAAGGATTAATACCAAATAATCATCATCCCTCTCCACTTCTACTCCATTCTCTCATTTGGTCGATTGCTTGGAGTATGTCGACTACTCCACACTTTGGGGATACCTTTGACTTCCCGTATTGACTCAAATACAATTTCTTTCGTAAAAAAACTTCAATGATTTATCCTAAAGTGTTCAAAACAAATAAATCCATCGCACCTGAGCTAGTTATAGTAGCCTCTTTTGCATCATCCTCACCTACACCCAAACCTTTATCGTTACCCCAACAACCACCTACACCCAAACCTCTACCTACACCCATACCTTCACATGCGCCCAAACTTATCACTACATTGGGGGTTGTATCGACACCGAGTCTAGTCCATCCTCCCATGAAGATTGATTTAGCCACCTCTTCCCAAACTATCACTAGGCCTATCCCCCACCTAAGAGGAAGACCCAACCTCTTAGGCCTCATACCCTAGTTTCTCCCACTTCTCCTCTTTCACCTTCACCACTTCCATCCATCTTAGGCCCCCATCCATCAACCTTGGTCAAGAAGCCTCCTACCCAAGGTAAAACTAAAACGAAGCAACCCACATCCTTATCAGTAACCTCTCATTCCACCCAATCCTTCTACATTACCTACGCTACTCCACTACCCATGCCTTTACCTTCCCTTCAACCTACACTTTCTGTATTGCCTCCTACTACTATCTTCACCGCACCTCCACTCTCACCTTGGTTGACCCATCCACTTCCATCTTCTGCATTCCCTTCTACTTCACACACTACCCCAACACATTTACCCAATAAGGTGTAACCCAAGCCCAAAACCACACTACCTACTAAAAATTTAGTTAAACCTACTCAACCTCCAACTCCACCTCCAAGTAGCACCTCTTCCACAAAAGCCACCCACACCTCCATCCAAACCAACTCCACCTCCAAAGAACACCCCTTCCACGAAGTCACCCAAACCTCCATCCAAACCTACTCTCACTTCTCATTGTGATCCCTTGGTAGGGTCTTATGCTAACATCCTCTCGCTCGGCTTATTAGAAACTTCTGCCATTACATTGCCACCTCTCAGACCTTATGACCCACTCAAACCTAAACTAGAAGGTTTGACAATACCAAAATTTGTGCTTATCATTGTGTGTTAGAGCATAAGGATGAAAATTGTAAGGCCCTTAAAAATATTCTTCTTCAACTATGTTCTCCTAAAGAGATCTTTGAAGAAGATGACCTTTGGATGAAGATCACATTCCACCTTTTCACCTGTCACCACACAACCTCGCCCCATATCTATTCAAGTGCGCCTTCACCTCTACCTCCACAACCTTCTTTTCCTCCTTTGACCTTTGAGATCAATATGGTCCGGATTAGGAGGAAGCCCAAACACCTCCAAATGCCAATGCACCATACTCATTTCACAAGGCTCTTATCCCACACTAGGTTTTTGTCCCTCCTTGTTATACCTTTCATGACACATCTCCCTCTTTTCCTCGATCAATATGGTTCAAGTTCTCCTTTAGAGCACACAAAAAGACAAAGGAAAAGAGAAGACAAGAAACCCATCCACTACACCTTTACCCAACATTCCATCTACACCTGCACCCAAGGTAACCATTTGTGGGCCGGCATATCCCATTTTTGATGGAGTCACACATCATACCATGATCAAACAACTTCACCAATCCCCCTCAAAATGTCTTTGTATGACCTCATCCAAACCTTTGAGTCTCATTGTCAGGCCCTCATCGAGGTCCTGCAATCTATTAAGTTCCCACCTAACCCCCACACCCTTCCATCATTACCCCACATCATGTGGCTTCCCTCACTACTCTACCTCCATATTTTTCTCCCATTACCTTTCATCAAGTCTTTGCTATTAGTTTCTCTAACGAAGAGATTTCCCTCTCCAATCAGATGATCCTAACCCCGCCCTATTCATTTATACCTACATTGATAACACATGCATTCAAAGTGATATGGTTGATGGAGGTGCTAATATTAACATCATTTCTTCCCATACGTATAAGAAAATGTGCATCCATGCTAATTACATGCATAATAACCTAGTTATGCTACATTCATTTAACGATGCCATGACTTCCACCCTCGGCACCATCATCCTCCACATTCGCGTGGGCCCCGTATTGTTCCCTGAATTATTCTATGTCCTAGAGGGGGAATTCAAATACAACATGCTACTTGGCCGACCTTGGATTCACGCCATGGGTTATGTACCTTCAACATTACACCGTTGTTTAAAATTTGAACACAAAGGGAAAAAATACACCATTCTAGCATATCCTTCACCATTCAAAACCTAAAATATGCTTTATTGACCTAATGATGTCCTTATACTAGTTAAGGCATCTAACACCACCATCGCTTCTTCTTCAACCACCCTCCCATCTACCACCACCACTATTTCTTCTTCACCACTGCCTCATCCACTTATTTTTCCACTACACCTTCCATAACCAACTCCTCTATTCCCACTTTTTCCGAATCTTCCATAATAGCCCATCAACCAACCCATCTACTTCACAAACACCAGGACTTCCCCTTCTTAGGCTTTTGGTGATTCTTCCATTCCCACTAACCAAATACCAACTTCTGATCCTTTGGTAGGTGTTTTTCAATGCCTTACCTTAGGGAATATCACCTCTACAACATCAACACCTTCCTTACTCCTTAAGAGTACGTGAAGCCTCCATCAACACCCACATTACAACCATCGTGTAGGTGAGGTCTTTCCATACGGTCCGCCCCACCTTCGCACTAACTTGATGTATGGGGACTTAATGCTTCTTCGTATATACTCCAACCACCCACTCAAACCCATCCATTCTCATCTAATTTCCAATACCTTACCAATCGCCACTTTGCCCACACTTTTCTTCATCGATGTGCTTGGAAAGGCTTTGGCTTTGGTCTTTATGAACAAGGTCATCACACAATCATACCTTGCACCACTTGAAACAAAAAGACCGCAACGGTCTTGGATTTTCTAGGAACCTTCTTCTAAGAAGGCCCATATTAACCTCGTAGAGGAAGGTACACCTTCCCCACCTCATTCACCTACTACACCACCTTCCCCATGGAGTCCATGGATCCATAATCCATCCCTCATAACTTATTTTTTTCATAAACACTATTTCCTTGGGACCTCTGACCTATCAACACAATGGCAAGGCTCCTTCTTCCCTTCCCTTCTTGTATCCTGACATGATCGATGATGACACACCTTCTATAAATGTTGTTCAATGTTAGGATGATGATTCTATTCTCACCTATCTAGGTGCGGAGGATTCTTACATTCACCGGTCATTACCTTCTAAGACACAAACCATGTTGAATGAATCGACCATAGAGATCAACATTCACACTCAAGATGACCCTCAAATTCTAAAGATAGGACAATATTTAGATCCCACTAAATAGAAGCTTTCACCTCTTTCCTTCGAGATCATAACAATACTTTTTCTTGGTCTTACGCCGATATGCTCTGGTATTGACCCAAATATCATGGTCCACAATATCATAACTATTCCTGATGCTAAACCTATGAAATAGAAGCTGCGAAAAATGCATCCCCACATTTCCCTTCTTATGAAAGAAGAACTCCAACACTTCCTTTCTGTTTCTTTTATTCTACCTATTGAATATCCTCAGTGGATTTCTAACATTGTTCCTGTCACCAAAGCGACAGGGGGGACTTCATATCTTTCCATGACCTTAGCCTTTCTTACCTTAAGGACAAATTTCCTCTGCCTAGTATCGATCAACTTGTTGATCTTACATCCGGCCATGAGATGCTATCACTAATGGACAATTTTTCAGGTTATAATCAAATATTACTTGCTCCTAACGATCAACACAAAACTGACCTTAATCACCCCTTGGGGGACTTTTTGTTATCGCGTAATGCCCTTTGGCCTTAAAAATTTAGTGCCCCATATCGCATGCTATGACCTATATATTCCATGACATCATGCATCACATATTAGAATATTATGTTGATGATCTTCTCGCCAAGTCTAAGCATCACGCCAAAACCCCCGGGCTTCTCAAAACCATCTTTGATCAGTATCATCAAATACTATTCGCCACCTTCAACCGAATAAATGTGTCTTTGTCATTCTCTCTGGAAAAATCCTTGGTTTCATCATCTCTTTACGTGGTATTGAATTTGATCCTACTAAAATCAAGGCTATTATTGAGATGCCTCCACCTACTAACCTTTAACAACTCTCGTAGTTTGCAAGGAAAATTGCAATCTATTCGACATTTTATTTCCCAACTTTTCGACCGATGTCACCCTTTTCATCATCTTCTTAAAAAGGATGTTTCCTTCAATTGGGATGATGAGTGCCACAAATATTTTGAATCATTAAAGGAATACCTTCTTCAACCACCTATGTTTATCCCACCAAAGGATGAAAAACCCTTTTACCTCTACATTTCTGCCATTGATCATTCCTTGGGTGTCATGCTCACTCATCACGATGAGCAACATAGGGAGAAAGTGGTTTATTATATAAGCCATACTTTTTAGAAATATGAGACTAGATATACTCATGCCGAGAAATTGAGCATAGCCCTAGTATTCATCACCACCAAAAAATTTCATTACCTACTCAACCAAAAAACCTTTTTCGTCACCAACACCGACCCCTTGCATTATATGTATGATAAACCTTAACAACACCAACATGCCACACGTTAGATAATCCTCATTGCAGAACTTGACCTCAAATTCATCCATCAAAAGTACATTAAGGAAAAACCATTGCAGATCATCTTTTCAACGCACCTCTTTCTGGAACTCAATCTTCTAACTTCAATTTTCCTGATGAATCCATTTCTACCCTCTCTCTTGATGATACCATTTATCAGATTACCCTATTCTTCAATGGTTCTAAATGTCAACATGGGGGTGGCACAAGGGTTATCCTCATTCCTCTTGATGGTGAGCCTATGCCTTTATCTTTCAAACTTGACTTCGATTATACCAATAACGTGGTTGAATACGAAGCACTCGTGTTAGGTCTCCAAACTACCATTTCCCTAGATGTTAAGACCATTAATATCTTTGGTGATTCTCAACTAGTTGTCAACCAATTCAATGGTTTATACTAGTTTCATAACGAAATACTTCAAAATTATAAGCATCACGTTGACATGCTTTTGAATACCTTTGATAATTATGACATTCAAATTATTCCGCGATCCACTAACAAATTTACGGATACCATGGCTTTCCTTGCCTCACAAATACCCGCCTCACCTTCAAACTCTAAATCATTTTCACAAGACAATGATTTTAGTCACCTTTGTATCTCATCCATGATGTAAATTTTTTGGGAAGAATCAAAACCGACCCACGTGACATTTGGTATAAGTAGTATGTTGATTACCTTTCCCAATCAATTATACCTCTAGATCTCACTCACAATGGTAAGCAAGCCTTCCTCCAAAAGGTCTCTCATTACGTCATCATGGGGGTCTTCTTTACAAGTGTGGCTTTGATGGTATCCTCTTACGGTGCCTCACTAGTTCTGAAATTCTATACACCATTAAAGAAATCCATGATGGGATTTGTGGTGGACATTTCAGTGGTCACGCTTATTGCCAAACATATTCTTCACCTCGGCTATTATTGGCCAACCCTTAACTAATATTTTTGTGACTATGTCAAACATTGTGTGAAGTTTTAGCAACACGCTAACCTTCACCACACCCCAAGTCACGCCTTACAAGTCACCGGGACTTTTGGCCTTTCTCTCAATGGGGTTTAGATCTTATCGAAGAGATTAACCCTCATTCCTCTCAATGTCATCAATGGATCATCACAACAACTAAATACTACACTAAATGAGTGGAAGTCATCCCTTTCATTTCTAAAAATCATAGAAAATATGTGAATTCATTAACCATCACATCATTTGTCTCTTTGGTGTTCCTCATCACCTCATCACTGATAATGGTAAACAATTCAAAAAAACAAGACCCTATGCAAACTCTGTGATAAATTTGGTATTCAAATTAGTTTCTCTTCACCATATTATCCTCAAACAAATGGTCAATCTGAATCAACTAAAAAACCCTCAACAAAATTATCATGAAAGTCATCGATGATACTGGTAAGGATTGGGATACGCACATTCCTTTCGCCTTATGGCTTATCGCACCAATATTCGCACCTCGACCGCTGCCACACCTTTCTCTTTGGTCGATGGTTTAGAGGTCATCCTACCTCTCAAATTCCAAATTCCATCTCTTCGTATCTCACTTAAATATATGCTCAATGATGATGACTTTCACCAAGACCATTTGGCACAACTTGAGTTATTAGATGAACGTTGTTTAAATGCTCTTGACCACCTTCAAATCTACCAAAAATGTATCAAAATGCCTATGAAAAATGTGTTCATGAATGAACTTTCAAGGTCGGTGATCTTTTCCTAAAAGAAAATCAACATGTAACCAAAGTTGAGAAAAGTAAACGAGGCAAGTTTTCTCCTAATTGGCTTGGACCTAAATTGTCACCCATACCTATGGATCGGGCACTTATCGTTTATCTTCTATTGAAGGTAAACCCAAACCTAATCCCCTAAATTCCTCTCATCTTTGATCATTCTATTGTTGAATAAAGTACTACATCACTTTATGTCACTTACATGCTCATTCCTTGAGAGAACCTCTCCTTCCATCTACTATTTCAGGGACTATCGAATCAAACAAAATTGTGTGATTATCCATCATTGTTCAACCTTATCTTCAATATGAGTATCACGGCTCTACTCATGGCATGATTCTCATGGATACTTTTCATCATTTTCAGGATGGAATCCCATGGTCATTCGTCACTTGAAACCTCTCTTGCATAGCTAACCTCTCTCGTGTTATGGTTTTGCCTTCATATAAGAGGCTTATACTCCTTTATAGTCTTGTCCATGACCTAAAGTCCAAAATAATACAAAAAAATAACAAAAATATATGGGATATTTCAACATTCAACTCCTTGAGTCAAACTTCTTGTAAATCAGATGATTCCCTCAAAAGGACATCTCTTTCTCTCTTGTTGCTATAAATAGACTGCTCCCTCAAGGACAACTATAAAAAGCCGAGCTATATTGTAAAAGTATATAAAAAAGATGACTTTTTATGAAAAATAAAAATAAAAATTATCCTAAAGCTTCCCACATCGATCAACTTCACAAAGACCTCAAGGAGATATTCTATTTATCCCACATAGACTTCCCACATCAATCAATCTATGAAAGCAAAAAGAAAAGAAAAATCAAGAAATAAAAAAATTGGTCATGGACTTTCCTATTCTGGTTTTGAGTATCTTGTAGAAGGGGCATGTTGTCTCACAACAAGGTTACGCTAAACAAAATCCTCCACCTTACCTCTTTTTATTCTCTTCTACCTATTTAAGGGACGACATGTGTACTTCACACATAGTGATCATGCCACTTCTTTCACCTATAGACCTATCACATCATGCAAAGTATCTAGGGACTTATGCTCAATAATTCCAAGGGTATGACATTTATGGTCTTTGCCAACTTGGGGCATTTTTATTCTTTTAGTTCATCTCTGCCCACCTTGTTGTTTGTTCTAACCAAACCTAATCATCAAAACTAAATCACTTATATACCTTCATCTATACCCATGCCTAACTTACCTTTCCTATTACCTATTCATATTTCGACTTTTCCTATTTTTAACACATACCTTACCCAACCAACCTATCAATCCAAATTACCTATTCATCTGACCTAACCAACTCTCATTCTTCCCTGGTTTATGGGAGAACTACATCGGCCTGAGGCCCCTTTCGTAAGGGATATGTAGGCAACACTCTTAGGGCATGGGGCCCTTTGAGGTTAGCTCAACCACTCTTTTACCCCATCATATTTTCCCCATAAAATAAAAAATTAGTTAGTTTCCATAAAAACAATAATTTGGAAGTTAACTTAAACCAAAAATATACATCACCTATGTACATCATCATTTACTTTCCATAAAACCAATAACTTGGAAATTAAATTAAAAAATTAAACTCAACCATACCTATCCTCTAGTTTCCATAATATCAATACATTGGAAATTTAAATAATTCACCATAACATCATTTCATTTCACAAATAACATCAACCGAATCATATCCAAATCACATCATTTCCGTGACATCAATATAAAGGAAATGCAATCACCTCATAAAATAATTGACTCCACCATGCCTATCACCTAGTTTCCATAACATCAAAATAGTAGAAATTAAATCATTCAATTTTCTAACCATAACCAAATCATACCTACATCTATTTTTCATGACAAAATATAATGGAAATGAAAACAACCATACATAAAACTCAAACATGCCTCTACATCTAGTTTCCATGATAACAATACAATGGAAATAAACCAAGTGCATAATGTATAAATATCATCATCCATCTATCTATACATCGCATGTCGTATATTAATACATTGAATATATACTGATATAATAATGCAATTATCTCAAAAATCTCATATACATCTCGCGTCTTTGGCATATAGGCCGTATATATATGTATCAAAATTTTTTAAAAAATATTATCCGATATTACCTATGGGAAGGGCCAACACCCCTACTGCTCTCTCCTATCTCCTCACCCTACCTATGTCTTCATGAGATGGTAACCTCCTGCTCACCTTGCCTATGTGGATCGACCACCCTCTCGAATTGCTAGAACTACACGTCCTCGTGAGCTGGTCTGGCACTAGCCATGCACGATGCGCTCGATGTTCATCACAAGTCACATATGGGATGTTGACCTCCATCAACTTATCCCGATAATACCTAGCCTCATGTAAGGAATCTTTGTAACTAGCCATGGAGATAGAATGAGGTAGATCCATAGCCCATGGTGGACACTATCCTAACAGCAAGTGGTCCCTTTCCCTGCACTGTGGCCTCTCGTCCGCTTCCCTGTAATATAGGACCCTATCCCTGTGCCTATGTAAGTGGTCATTATGCCTAAAATTGTGCTGCGCTTTGCACTTATTCATGTGTAGCTTCTAACGACACATGTAGTGTGGTAACCTATTCTTGCACCTGCAACTCCCCCCATCCATTTCTCGAGCTCGTGCTAACTGGGCTCGAATGTGGCTACACATGCCTATAACCTGTCATATGTCCTTGGAGGGTGGTCACCTTGGCCTCTGCTTCAATGAAGATGTAGTTGTAAAGCCGTCACTTGACCTTGCATTGATCCTTCCGTACTATCACCATAGCTAAGTTTGGTTGCCCTTGTTTAGGAGGTGTCACCTGTGTCGGGCTACCCACCGAGCTTGTATGCATCCAGTAGTGCTTACATCATCAATACACCTATTGGCCACATGCTCCTCCTACCCTGTAGGATTCGTTGGATGTGGTGGAGACAAGGGTCTCTCCACGTAGTCACAACAGTAATGCAGAAATGGTGGAGGCACATCCTGCTAAAGCCCAAATTTCCATCGGAATATGTCCACTAGAATAATCTCGTGCTCACCAACACACCTCCCTTATATCCATCTAACCAACTATAAGCCCCTCAGCTCCTCTTGCCATACCTCCATAAGATGGAAAATCCACATATTGTTGTCATACAATATCCATAACATATAACCCCTCTAGCATCCACCTGTAATAAGTCACATCGTGTGATGCCTCCTTTACCCATGGATGAGCTCCTACTGGCACCCATCTCCTGTAACCAACTCTAGTGATGCCCTGATGTCAATCATGTCTCGAAGTCCCTGTGGGCACACAATAACTATGTGCTGTATATTCCCAATAGTGCAGTAAATAAGTACAATAGATACCATACTGTTACATCCTCTGATAGGCCCATAACTCCCTATACAACTGTACCAAGTAGGTCGATACCCATGTAAAAAAACCCGCTCCTCAATCATGTCTTGTAAAACCCCCATCAATGCTTGGGAAATCTTCCACCCTCTGAATGGGAGTGCATAACATCCCACCGACCACCATCATCAATACTACCAACCTAGTCTCCTAAGGATGTGCAACGTACATAGCTCCATAGCCGATGCTGCATCAGGCTGCTCACTCAGGTCACCCACCGCCTCCCCAAATACTACGACCATAGGCTCAAATGCCTAATCGACGAAATCTTGTATACTTTGGTTCCCCCATGATTGTGACCACAAAATCATGTACACATCCTCTAGTGTGATAGTCATCTTGCTGGTAGGTAAATGGAAGGTATTGGTCGCTAAGTCCCATCTATCAATGAGAGTGATCATTAAACAATTATCTCATACGATGCACCTATACCACCACACCAACGAGCCCAACATCTCTCACATGGTCCCACGCATCCTTAGTGATGCTACCTCGCATCCGTACCAACAAAGGTGGCACCCTGTCTCACATACTCAATTGATGATGTGCCACGCATCATTACCAATTAAAATTTTCAAACCATTACCTCCTTTTAATCATGTATTTTCTCCTACCCAGTCCCATACCACACACAATTTTTCCTAGCCTATCTATTTTCTACCCAATTCACATGCTTACCCTATATTCTTATATCCTGGTTCACTATTTTCCTTCCTTCCCTGATTTGAAAAAAAATTCACCTAAATCCCAACCATTCGTACTTACCCTCTCACTAAATCCCACCTAATTCAATCTTCCTATACCCCTCACCTATCTTCTTCTACCTCCTTATCCAATCATCTATCCTACCACTCCATTCTTCTCAATTTTTGTCACATAAACCTTCATTTTTAGGACCTAGTAACTTTAATGTTGATCGACATCGGTCACCCTGACTAGTACCGGTCACCCTTTATCCCCACCTATGCCGGAAAGCCTATTACCGTTAGAAAATGCAGATCAAGCGTCGGTCACACGGTTCGGCTCCAAAGCCAAACCCCACGCCCCCATTTTCAAAAATTCACAAAATCACCTAAAAACCTATCCAAAACCCTCTAAATTCCACCTAAATTCATTTACCAACTTACTTAACCTACATTTTACCCTTCCCATACTCAATTTCACCATTTTCTACCCACATTTTATTTCAAAAATTGCAAACCAAATTCCTTTATTTTCTACCTTAATTTTAACTGTAACCACAAATGGAGATTGAATTCTACCTCTACTCGATGTCATCTCCTCGGTGAGATGTCTAGTCTCTCGAACTGGAGGTCATCCTACACCATCTCATGTCTTTTCCATGGCTTAATCACTCCCCTTAGCTATCAACCAATCTACTCACTCGGAAAGATCTTTAGGGTCCACTCGACTCACTCCAACTCAACCTAATAACTAGCCTTGTCATTTTCTCCTATGTCAAAAAGATAAAATCCACTCTCTCTATCATTTTCCCAATTTAGCAAAGTAAAAATTAACCTTTTTCAATGTGGGTTTTCCATTTTAAACCCAAATCAATTTGACCGACATTAATCGGTGCCTTAGTTGACCAGGTGTCGGTTTTCTCTTGACCAAGATATTGGTCACCTGACCCATTAGATCTAATTTCACCAACTTTGAATGCACAAAGTAGTTTTCTTGCTACACCAAGCCCAAACCTACCCATTTGACACTTGAATTCACTTACTCCCTATGCCTTACGATGACGCTACTCGTATTATTTAGCCTACCAACCTTGCCTTTCCTAATATCGTGATGTTTATCATAAGCAACCCAAATCTATTGGTGCTAGCATGGAACCCACCTAATGCTCATTCTTACACCTAGCCTAGTTGTGTTTCAGACTGTATCCTATACCTTGGATACCTAGACCACATCAACCTTATTTGGATACACTATCGAGTAAGTGCACCAAGTTGGGGGACAATTAAGTGGACATCAAATCCTGAATTTTACATTAAAAATAGCAAAACATCAAATTTAATCTTCCATGGACTTGAACCATGCTGAAAAGTAAAAACTATGTCATAAAAATGGTACCATTGCGTAGGGGAGACTATTAGCTTTGTAGAAATACTGATTTTAAAGTGAATAGAAGAGGATAAATATCATTTTATAATTTTTTACTAATAGTAGGTCTTTAAGACACTTTTTCCTGTGAATGTTTATGTCTACGTTTAAGACTGCAAAATTTGTTTCACTTATCAAAATGTGATAAAACTTATACCATCCCAACTGTGGTGAAATTATATACATGTTCAAAAAAAAAAATTATTTGATTTCAATATTTTTTGATGAAGTTATGGCAGGCAAACGGAAAGTGCTCTGTTTTCTTTATGTTTTCATACCACTTTCATGGAAAAAATCATAAAAAATAAAATATTACTCAAAAAAATACAAAATAAAATCCATCCCAAGATAGATAGTGGCATATAACTTCTCACCAAAGGAAAAAAATATATATCAATTTTTGGTCATCCAAATTGTGGGCAAACGGACTATAATCTTATCGGTGTTTTAAAAAAATACCAAGTCATTGAATTTTGAGTGTTTAATATAGCTAATCTTGTCCATTTTTTACAAAAATAATATTTTAGAAACTAGATTCCGGATGCTACAATTCATATTCATATAATTTTTTCTAATTTTGAGTGTATGTATTGCTAATAATCCCTACAAGTTGATATTATGTTGTTATTTGCAATATGATGTCCACGGATGACCCTATATTTGTCCATCAACTTCCTGCACTTACCCTATCGAACTTTGACGATGTAGAGTTTTTGAGCTCTCTAGAATAGTGCCTTGTCACATTCTATACATGTGTGTGTGTGTGTGTGTGTGTTTGAATACCCCCACTTATTATCTACACCCAAAATAACCCTTGCCTATGCCTAAACCCTACCTTATTTTTCTTCTCTTATACCGAGCATTTTATCAAACTCATCACCGAATCAGCCTGCTCCTTCATCATATCCAAGTTTTAGGGGATCACTTCAACCCATACCTGGGAAACCACTCTTGTTTTGTCACCGCCGCTTATCAATACAAGCTACACAACAAAACGAAGAAAATGTAGACACCCAAAATTGGGTTACAACCCTCTAAATCACCTTTGAATAATTAATTTAATATTATTCCCCCACCATGCCCACTTGCACACATTGTAATTAATTATCATAATTAATATTAATTACCTAACTCACCTAGCCACCTCACCTTTCCACCTCATCCTAGACTTATTCCTAGCCTATTAATGAACCTAGACCAAGTCCCCACTTATCCTAACCAACTAGGACTCTTTCCAACCCTAACTATTCATGACCTATTAATCCTCTAACTAATTCCACACTCTAATTTACGCCATTCAACACTCCAAACCCAGACTAAGCCAAAGACCATGCCAAATTTGGGAGAAAAACCCTATTTTAGAAAGTTAGACTAATTATCCTTAACTGATGTTGGTTTTCCTTGGCGGCACCAGTTCCCTAACCGTCATTGGTTACCCTTAAATAAGAGTTTCTAACTCTTTGCATAGGTTCTCCAATTCATTTATTCACTCAAGCTTTAGCATTCTAACTCTCAAGCACTCAAGCTACCCGACAACAAACCAAAGCCCATCAAGTCTTCACCAACATCCAATCATCTCATCCATAGCTTTGAATCATCACAGAAGAGCACACATGCTCCATTTCTATGGCACTGGACACATTCCCATATCTCCCACGAACACTCATCAATCATCAACCACCTTCAGATCTATAGGTTACCAGATAAGTAATTCATTCTTATTTTTTAAGCTTTTGTTTTGATCTTAAGTCTTTCATTTACGCCTTCCATCCGATCCTTCTCTATCCCAAATACCACCTTTCACCGTTTACCACCTATTCCATCAACCTAAACCATTTCACCCATCCTAGCACCTTTACCATCCTCACTGAGCTTTGAACAAAAATCATATCATCCTTTAAAAACCCTCAAATCTTTGTCCAATCACAGAGAGACCCAAAACACCCATTTTTAATATTTCCACTATATTGCCCCTACTGGCACTACCCACCTAACTAGCGTCATCATTTTCCAATACTGGTATTGGTCTCCTAATTGATAATGGTGTTTGTGATCTCAATTTTACCTAGAACAACGAGCTCATAACTTTCACCAAATAGCCCAGAATCACACAAAACCTTTCCTAGACCTTTCCTAACACCTCAATGACCTTTCCCAACTAGAACAACACCTTTCCTAATACTAGATTAGTTTTTATTTTCAATACTTTACTTAATCTAGTATATTGATAACATTTTGAGACACCTAAATCAAAGTGTTAGCAATATGACCTCTATTTCTCGCATTTATTTTCATTAATTTGATAAAAACAATGGATTGACGGCCATCTAGGAAGTGTCACACTTCCCGGAACTAGCAATCACTAGGTAGTCCACTGTCATATATTGTTTAACTCTCTTTTGGTGGTCTTGTGGTGTTTCTTATACAGGTCATTCCTCCTAGCCAAAGGGAATCTCTCTACATTCAGTCTGATCAAAAGTCTACAACGCGCACAACCTTCTCCCGACTATTCATAGGTATTCCTCCTACGCCCATTACCCTTATCTGTTTTATCACATTACTTTAAGGTGAAACATGCATTATCATTTCGTTAAAATTGTAAATGGAAACTTACCTTTCAAGTAACCCTTAAACTTTCAAACTTTGGAAAATATCTCAATCATACCTCTTCTACATTCTTTTCACATATTCAAATTATATAATCCTTGTCATCATTTCCATTCACTAGAAAAATTTGACATTGGTGTTACAAGGACTTACATGCTTAATATTCTTCATGGTTTCTTCTTATTTAGGTGTTTCTTGCCCATAGCTTTCTCTGAAAGCTTATTAATGATATATATTCCCTAAAAGTACCTCTCCATGATAAAAACATTCTAAACATTTCACCCGGAACTTTTGTTTTCCTATCTCAACCTTCGGTGATGAGCCCTCACATCCTACTAGTTGCGTGGGGCTGAGATTAGAATTTAGGGAAAATGTTCTCTCCCAAAACCACAATTCAAATTCATACAAGATAAAAAAACATATGTAAAAATGAATACAAATATTCTTATTGCAAATAATTACATTTTTTCGTCTCTCACAACCTTTGGTGATGAGCCCATGCTTCTTACTGGTAGCATGAGATTATGAAAGGAGGAAAGTTCCCTTACTTTCCTATGTTTTTCCTTGGTGATGAGCCCATGCTTCCTACTTTGGTAAGATGAGGCAAGATGTAGGGGTTCGTAAGAAAATAATAAATAAAACTAAGAAATAAAAGTGCTTAAAAGTCTAAAATTCCCAAGAAAATGAATTAGATGTATATGTTAGGAGCTAAAATAATTCCTCAAACCAGATCTTATTAATTAGTAGGCCATCCATGGATATAAGTCTAGTTGAATCTTGCAAGAAGAATTCATTTTGAATTGGTGAGTTGATCTTTATTAGGGTTAAGTTGTAAATTTTAGAATAAATCTTTGTCAAGATTCTTGTCTCTTAGTCATCATTCTTGTTCACTCTCTTCAAATTACATATCCTGCGTCCTTCTTGGCTTTTGGTGATGAGCCTCGTCTCCTATTAGTTGCATGGAGTTAAGAATAGAGTGGGGTTATCTTATCATCATATCATATTCAACACATTTTGTCAATAAACAAGAAAATTTAAACATTGTTTAAAAGATAAAGTTTCCTAGGTGCAATTTGTTATCATATGTGTAGCCATTTTTACCACATTACATGCTCATCCATAGTATGTATTCAAAAATCATAAAAACATAAAAAATTCCAAACCATCTAAGAGTACACAAATGAGATGACCCATAGTGAAATTAATTCTTGCAAAGGAATGTCGAACCAAATATATATATATATATATATATATATATATATATATATATATATAGTGTTTCGTATACAATGTCATCACACCGAAGGACAAGTGTGGCCAAAATTCTCAACTATGAGCCAAAAATAAAAAAACAACAGGTTGATATATACATCAAAAACAACCCCAAAGCAATAAAGGGATCTAGCCTATCCTTCCCTCCAAGATCCCTATGAAGGGGCAGGGTGAGGGCTCCTACTACGACACCTATAGCGAGATCGGGTGGGTATAACATAAGAGCCTTTGTGTACGGTACAGAATGATGAGACTATTCGTGAGAGCGTCCAGGTGGTGGTAGCTCCGCTACGTAAGGATCCTAGTTGTCTCTCGCAGCCTCGTAGAATCATGATCTTGGTATTCAACCGAGATATATCTATTGTTGCATTCCACGCCGGCATAAAAACATCGGTATGGTGGTTGGCGTGTCTTTGGGACTCCAGTGCAGTTAGAAAGCCTCTCAAGTCATGCGGTGGGGAGCACAAACAAGTTAAGGTTTGTGCGTCGAATAAGATCCCACCATCCATCGGCGTGTCTCTGCAAAAATCAAATGTGAGAAAAATTGAGTTGTTGGCTAGATTTTTGCATAGCAAAAACCTAGGCAATCATGAGATAAATCTCCCTCATTTAACCGGTGAGGCTCTTGTGTCAGATTTGTAAATAAAAATGTGTTATTATCTATTAGGGGTTTTACTTTAACCACCTAGTTCTTGAACCATAACTAAGAAGTTTTGCAGCAAGTAAGCAAAATGTTCAAGAAAGGAAGTATTTTATAGAAGAAGGAAGTAAAGGAAATACAGAGAAGAAATGGGGAAGATGTGCATCCCAATTAGTAGATAGCAGAGCTAATTGCATGCACATAGAATAAACTTAATAGATATTAACACACCAAATTATAAAACAAAGGCAACTCTAGACCCGATCTAAAATAACACAAATTTTATTAAGAGATCTAAGATTAAAAGCAAGAAACTAAGTACACCATGACACAAAGTTCTCTGAAACTTGCTCCTTTGTATTCCTTTGCTCCAAGTTACTCTCAGGGTTCAGCACAAAGTCTAGAACACAAGATTGCTGCTTACAAATTCTGATCCTTAACCCGAAGGTTCTTCCTCTACTTATAGAATGTAGAGGGGCAATTACAAGTCGGAAGCTTTTAGTTGAACTAGCACATGTGGAAGTCGGAAAGAAACAACTGGCAATCTCCCTCTTGGAATTCCTCTTTGCATGACATGTATGATTTGCAACTGAAAATATAACCTTCTATTTTGCACGCCTACCACCTATCTCCAAGTAATTGACTTCTTCAAGTAATGGCTTTTAAACCAATCACTTAAGTTGTATAATTTAATTGATCACTCAATTACTTTGTCGGAGGAAAGAAGAAGGAAGAGGAAAGCTGTAGTCTTGTCCTTTTCATGTCTTCGTTCTTATCCTTGAAGCTTTTGTAGTTCTTCTCCAGTACATGCATCAATGCAATGTTTTCCGTAGATAACTCATCATCCTTATTTTTAATTGCATATGAGCAATTAAAAATTCTGGAAAGCACTCCGGATGAATGAAAATTCAATGAAGGCTTCAACTAGAAGATGGGAGCATTTGCACAAGATCTTGGAAGAAATTTTCCACGCATTGACTTCTTCATTCTTCACGGGCTGCATTCGAAACAAGAGAATGAAGCCTTTGTACCGGAAGCTTTTACAACTATGAGATCTGGATTTGGATCTACACATGCATCTGCATCTGGATATGGATCTGCACCTACATAACAAACTCTAGCAACTAGGTGGGATGGAAAAGCTGCAGCTCGAATAATTCCACTGCTTTTAATCTGCACGCATGAGTGAAGTTTTTCCTACACGCATGAGTGAAGTCTTTCCTGCTCTAGATCTGTCTATCAATTCAGCAAGAGGTTCCAAGCCTAGATCCGTGTCTCTAATATCTGCAAATTTAGAAGTGATGCATGACTCCGTTGTGCTTTCTTTTTCATCTTTCTTCGCCATAGCTTTGTCTATCTTTGTCTGAACAATTCTTTTTCTTCTTATTTGACTGGAATTCTTCAAAACTGGTGCAGATCTAGATAATCCTTCAGATTCGGAGGAAATATTCAATGTATTGGACATTGATATAAGTTCCTTTTCTTTTGAAAAACACCTGTAATGAATTCCTTAGCACCTGTAACACTTATGCAAACAATTATGCAGACAAAGATCAACCTCCTTCAAAGCATGCACCAAATTTGGAAGCTTTTAGCCTTATTGCCACCTTGCCTGAGAAAATCCTTCTTCAAATGCCTTGTTTCCACCTTGCCTAAGCAAAATCCTTCTTCAAATGCCTTGTTTCCACCTTGCCTGAGCAAAATCCTTCTTCAAATGCCTTGTTTCCACCTTTCCTGAGCAAAATCCTTCTTCAAATGGGGGTGCACTTTTCCTCTTGGCTGCAATTCTTTACCTGTGAATTAAATAATTCACCCATATGGCTGCCCATGCTTATATAACCCTCACAATTCTATAATTAATAATTTCCCTAACAATTAAAGGCAATTAATTAATTAAAAATCAAGCTCTTCTCTTTTAAATATAGCATGTTTAAGGACAACCATCCAATCAATTAAACTAATTCAATTTAATCATCCACACGTCACTTCACTCAACCTTCACAAAGGTGTGCTTTGACCATAGCCACTTTGAAAATAGGAATTAATATAATCATTTAATACTTTAAAAAGTATTAATTCCTTCTCAAAAGGGGCTGCATTAAATAAATTAAATTTATTTAATTTTGGATTTCTATTTTTAAATTCCATATGTCCACTTCCCTTTGTTGACTTTTCCACAAGCCTTCAGGTGCCAAATTGGGTGAATAAATATTAACAAATATTTATTTAATGCATAATTATTCACCCAAGGTGGGTCGCACTTTTTGCACATATAATTCTATTTTTAAGAATTTTTCATAATGGGATTCTTTACCCTGCAAGGCAGCCCCAGAAATCCCATGATCCACTTAAGTGATTTGACTTTGACAATGTGATTATTTACCTGCAAGGCAGGGCAATAAAATCCCGTGATTTCACTTAAGTCACTTTTCTTTTATTTCACCATGGGAATTTTTACCTGTAAGGCGTGACCGATAAATTCCGCCCGCTCACGCTCTAATTTTCCCACTGCAGCTTAAGTGAATTTTATATCACGGGAAAAAGTACCCTGCAAGGCAGGCAATAAAATCCCACCTGCCTGCTGCTTCTATTTTTCCCACTGCAGCTTAAATCCTTTGTTTTCCAAAAATGCGCCCAACCCCGCAGGGGCTTTTCTGTGCACGACTTCGCCTTTTCCCAGTGAACCAGACCTCCAATGGTGACTTCCTCCGGGCATAACGTGCATATATGTTTTCCAGCTGCTCCAGGCCAAAAATTGGGCTTACCTGGCAAAGGAATTGTTCTAGAGAAATTTCACAGAAAACTAAACAGACAACACAAAAACACGAAAAATTGCCAAAAGTTACAAATAAAGCCCAAAACTTATTCCAAGTTAAAACCCTTCTGGTACATAAGAGTAATGACATATTTGATCATAACAGAGTTAAAATGGAGCACAAATAGCCTCATACAGGGCTCAAAATAATTAAATACAAATTTCCCATAGACAAATCCCGACGACAAAATATAACAATTTTGGGCATCTGGGTATTTGGCAAAAAAGGCTAATATGGCTCTTTGGGAATATCTTGATGCAATACAAGAACTTTCAGGCAATAAAAACACAAAATGACCCATTATTTTAAAAGTATGAATATTTTTGGATAGGGTAGTTGCAGATTTCAGGATGAAATCTGGGTGACACCAGTTGGCTCCGTCTGTGGACATCTTTTTCTCTGTTAGAATGACAAGGGAAAAGATGAGATCCCAGCATCTCTGGTTTCATATCTTGTCTTTTGGGCACAGGGTCAGGCAAACAAACACAACACAAAAACAAAAACAAAACAAGGAAAAACAAACAAAGTTTTATTTATATACATACAAGTTTTAACCTGCTTTTTCAGTTCCTGAACAGCTTCAGATGTTGCCCGTTGAAAGGCAATGGTAACTCAATTCCATCCCGGTAGGCAAGGAAGAAAGTATCCATTCCTGCAGCTCTTTTGATCACGAAGGGCCCTTTCCAGAGTGGATCAAATTTGTCGTGTATGCCCTTCGGTTCATATCTCTTGTCCCACCAGAGTACCCAGTCTCCGATCTCAAACTTCCTTTCTTTGGCCTTCTTGTCAAATACTCTAGGCAAGTCCTTATCAACTTCATCTGGTGGTGGTGCATCCTTTCTTCTCTCCGTGATAGGTAAGTCTGCATCAACTTGCTCCGTTCCCATATTTATTTGTTACATTTCTGAGGAAGAACTATCACCATATTCTTTGTTCTTCTTCAGATATTGATCATGCTTGTTGAAAGTCTCCACTAAGGAAACTAAACCCTTGGGGGTTTTGTTACCTTTTGGTTAGATTGCTCCACTATTGTCATCATAACCTGGATCAACTTTTCCTTTGACTGTTTGTCATGGTGGTGATTCACTCCCTTTAACATGAAGATGTTTGTTCAGGGACTCTGGGGTGGTAGACCATCTCCACTTTATAGTTTCCTTGTCTAAATATGGACGGTGGTCTATTCGGATTCAATAGTACAACTGTGACTACCAAAGAATCTGCCTTAGAATTTTGATTCGTTGGAATGAAGTCAATAGAGAAGGTTGCAAAATCGAATGTGGCAAAAAGCACTTTATCTCTGTAATGCCCTAACTTATCTCTTTTGATTTGACTTTGCCCTCGAACTCCTTTTTACTAGAAGTTCAAAGATCTCCTTGAGATTTGAGGAGTTTTATTCCTTTCTTTTAGCTTGCTCCATTCCTAGAAGCAATGCTTCATACTCCGCCGTATGATTGGTGTTCTCGAACATCAGCTTGTGGGAGTATGGAAATACCTCATAATCTGGAGATATTAGTAGAGCGCTAGCTCCTGATCCAAAAGAACAACAAGTGCCTTTAAACTCCAGAGTCCAAACTTTCTCTTCTTCTTTTCTGGCTCTAGCTCTGGTCGAAGTTCTTGCTCAAATGCCTTTATCCATTTCCAAGAAGTAGACCCACGATCAAATTCCTGAAAAAGAATATGAGATCTAGGATCCTCAGATTTTGTGACTGTGTACCTAGATTGCTTTTTCGGCTCCACTCATGGTTAAGCCCTTTGATAGGAATATGCGCACAGACCAATCCATCTTTACTTCTCCTCCCAGATATTTGCAGAAGTTTCTACTCAACGCAACATCCCGTAGGAGACAGAATATCTGCAACTAGAATTGTCATCTTTAATCTCTTGTCGAAAAAAGCTACTGTAATGCTTGTGCATCTTTGATTTTTCCGATTTAAGGGACTTGTCTCTCCATAGAGTAGCACCTTTTTATGGTCTTTCTCAGGGTAAGCCCAAGAGCATCTACAACTTTAGCTGGCATGACATTGTTAGACGCACTTGAATCTAAAACGTAGTTGCTTAACTTGAAACCATTAAGTAATAGGGAAACATAGAACGGTTCTACTCTTTCAGAAGATGGTGAGGATTTAACAACTACAATGTTGTTTTGTGGAGGAGTATATTTGAGCTTAGGCAAAATACCTTTTGATGTATTGGTTTGTCCTAGTGATTGTACATATTTGACTAGCCTATTTAATTGCTCAGGAAAATCTCTCGTATTCGGCTTCTGCTTGAACTTTAGTTTTCTTGGCATGATCAATAATGTCAAAAGAAGAAATAGATTCAGATACCTGAGCCGCTTTCTGTGGTTGAGATGAAGAACTCGCATGCTTACTTCTAGGAGCTAAAGAAGAAGGTAAAGGGTTGCCCCTTCTTTGTTCGTCAGCTAATGCCTCAGCTTGGCGAGTTTGTGATTTTGTAAGTACTGCATATGCATGACCATGATCATCTTCATGAAGTTTCTCATCATCATGTTCAAATTTGTAGTTCAGGTAATTAATGTTGGAGTCGCCAGCAGGTCCTATAAAATCATCATCCTCGAGCTGATCAGCGTCAGCTTCCTAGTCTTCTTCATTCATCTCCACATTGTTTCTGGGAGTAGCTTCAATTGCTAATCTTTGGGAACCAACAATGCGGTTCCAATTGTTGTTGAAATTCTGAGCAGGGGCAGTGTTGTTGCCCTGAGCCATTTGAGCCATTTGTTTCTTCATCTGCATCATCTCATTTGCTAACTTTTGCAATAGTGAATCGAAGTAGTAGCAGAGGATGAACTTTCACTCTAGAAGTGTTTTTCTTTATCGTTCCACCATGATGAGGTCATCTTCAATTTCAACCGCCATGTTCTTGGTGTTAAAAGTCAACAGGACATGCTCTTCGCAATTGATAGCTTACTTCGAAAGTAAAGCATTGATGAAGAACACATTTTGATTCTCTTCATTCGAGAAGCGGATGCTTAGAATTTTGTATAGTAATCTTTGGAATTTTGTAATAAAATCCCGCATGTGCTCGTGTGGTTCCTTCTTCAACTGAGTAATTGGGTTATCAATGTGTTGGAATCTTCAGCTGGTTTGAATCTTTTTAGGAACGCATCCCGCATAGTAGCCCAGTTGGTTATGGTGCCAGGAGCTAGCCGATAGAACCATTCTCCAGCCAAGTCATGTAGAGTCTCTATGAAGAGTCTGATAGATACATCTTCATGTTCGACTGCAAGCACTCCACATGATATGAAAAACACATCCAAGTGGTCATCTGGATTCTGCTTTCCATCTCTAAAGAATTTCGGAAAAATCTTTCTTGTCCCTTTAGGTAGATCATGCATAGGAGGAGTCAGATTCAGAGGTCCAAAGCCTGCACCCCATGGAACAGGTACTATTTGGTTCTGCATGATGAGCGGGGCACGTATTCTTCTTGTGTAGACTTGATGAATAATTCTAAAGCAGCTGAATATGCTAAAGATGATCCGGATCCATATGAGTTTGTACTCTTCTTCCCGGTGAAACACTAGATCTATGTCTTATAACTTGAGGCGGGTGATTAAAATTGAATTGCTCTTGCAATCTATAGAAATGATCAGTCATTCCTTGTGCCTTCACCGATCGTGAATGGACGTTTAGCCGTGTTGAGATTTTTATGGAAAACACTCGATCTTCAATAAATAAGCTTTGATCTCGCAAAGATAGTTGTTCTCAAATGCGAGTCACCAAAATTGTTGGCTAGATTTTTGCATAGCAAAAAAACCTAGGCGAAATCATGAGATAAATCTCCTCATTTAACCGATGAGGCTCCCATGTCAGATTTTTCAATAAAAATGTGTTATTATCTATCGGGGGTTTTACTTTAACCACTTAGTTCATGAACCATAACTAAGAAGTTCTCAAAGTAAGTAAGCATTGTTCAAGAAAGGAAGTATTTTATAGAAAGAAGTAAAGGAAATACAGAGAAGAAATAGGGAAGATGTGCATCCCAATTAGTAGATAGCAGAGCTAATTGCATGCACATAAAAGAAACTTAATAGATATGAACACACATAATTATAAAACAAAGGCAGCTCTAGATCCAAATCTAAAATAACACAAAGTTTATTAAGAGATCTAAGATTAAAAGCAAGAAACACAGTACACCGTGACACAAAGTTCTCCAGAAACCTGCTCCTTTGTATTCCTTTGCTCCAAGTTGCTCTCAGGGGTTCAACACAAAGTCTAGAACACAAGATTGCTGCTTACAAATTTTGATCCTTAACCCGAAGGTTCTTCCTCTACTTATAGAATGTAGAGGGGCAATTACAAGTCGGAAGCTTTTAGTTGAACTGGCACATGTGGAAGTTGGAAAAGAAACAACTGGAAATCTCCCTCCTAGAATTCCTCTTTGCATGACATGTATGATTTGCAACTGAAAATAGAACCTTCTATTTTGCACGTCTGCCACCTATCTCCAATTAATGGTTTTTAAACCAATCACTTAAGTTGTATAATTTAATTGATCACTCAATTACTTTGTTGGAGGAAAGAAGAAGGAAGAGGAAAGTCTGCAGTCTTGTCCTTTTTCATGTCTTCATTCTTATCCTTGAAGCTTTTGCAGTTCTTCTCCAGTACATGCATCAATGCAATGTTTGCCGTAGATAACTCATCATTCTTATTTTTAATTGCATATGAGCAATTAAAAATTCTGGAAAGCACTCCGGATGAATGAAAATTCAATGAAGACTTCAACTGGAAGATGGGAGCATTTGCACAAGATCTTGGAAGGAATTTTCCACGTATTGACTTCTTCATTCTTCACAGCTGCATTCAAACAAGAGGATGAAGCCTTTGTGCCGGAAGATTTTGCAACTATGAGATATGGATCTGGATCTACACTTGGATTTGCATCTGCATCTGCATCTGGATATGGATCTGCACCTGCATAACAAATGCTAGCAACTAGTTTGTGGATGGAAAAGCTGCAGCTCGAATAATTCCATTGCTTTTAATCTGCACGCATGAGTGAAGTTTTTTCTACACACATGAGTGAAGTCTTTCATGCTTTGGATCTGTCTATCAATTCAGCAAGAGGTTTTGAGCCTAGATCTGTGTCTCCAATATCTAGCAAATTTAGAAGTGATGCATGACTCCGTTGTGCTTTATTTTTCATCTTTCTTCGCCATAGCTTTGTCTATCTTTGTCTGAACAATTCTTTTTCTTCTTATTTGACTGGAATTCTTCAAAATTGGTGCAGATCTGGATAATCCTTCAGATTCGAGGAAATATTCAATGTATTGGACATTGATATAAGTTCCTTTTCTTTTGAAAAACACCTGTAATGAATTCCTTAGCACCTGTAACACTTATGCAAACAATTATGCAGACAAAGATCAACCTCCTTCAAAGCATGCGCCAAATTTGGAAGCTTTTAGCCTTGTTGCCACCTTGCCTGAGCAAAATCCTTCTTCAAATGCCTTGTTTCCACCTTGCCTGAGCAAAATCCTTCTTCAAATGGGGGCGCACTTTTCCTCTTGGCTGCAATTCTTTACCTGTGAATTAAATAATTCACCCATATGGCTGCCCATGCTTATATAACCCTCACAATTCTATAATTAATAATTGCCCTAACAATTAAAGGCAATTAATTAATTAAAAATCAAGCTCTTCTCTTTTAAATATAACATGTTTAAGGACAGCCATCCAATCAATTAAATTAACTCAATTTAATCATTCACACTTCACTTCACTTAACCTTCACAAAGGTGCTTTGACCATAGCCACTGAAAATAGGAATTAATATAATCATTTAATACTTTAAAAAGTATTAATTCCTTCTCAAAAGGGGCTGCATTAAATAAATTAAATTTATTTAATTTTGGAATTCTATTTTTAAATTCCTTATGTCCACTTCCCTTTGTTGACTTTTCCACAAGCCTGGGTGCCAAAATTGGGTGAATAAATATTAACAAATATTTATTTAATGCATTATTATTCACCCAAGGTGGGTCGCACTTTTTTGCACATATAATTCTATTTTTAAGAATTTTTCATAATGGGATTCTTTACCCTGCAAGGCAGCCCCGGAAATCCCATGATCCACTTAAGTGATTTGACTTTGACAATGGGATTATTTACCTGCAAGGCGAGCAATAAATTCTCGCCGCCGCTGCTTTGCCTCTAATTTTCCCACTGCAGCTTAAGTGAATTTTATATCACGGAAAAATTACCCGCAAGGCAGGCAATAAAATCCCACCTGCATGTTGCTTCTATTTTTCCCACTACAGTTTAAATCCTTTGTTTTCCAAAAATGCACCCAACCCCGCAGGGGCTTTTCTCAGCATGACTTTGCCTTTTCCCAGAACTAGACCTCCAATGGTGACTTCCTCCGGGCATAATGTGCGTATATGTTTTCCAGCTGCTCCAGGCCAAAAATCGGGCTTACCCGGCAAAGAAATTGTTCTAGAGAAATTTCACAGAAAACGAAACAGGACAACACAAAAACCCAAAAAATTGCCAAAAGTTACAAATAAAGCCCAAAACTTATTCCAAGTTAAAACCCTTTTGGTACATAAGAGTAATGACATATTCGATCATAACAGAGTTAAAACGGAGCGCAAATAGCCTCATACGGGGCTCAAAATAATTAAATACAAATTTTCCGCAGACAAATCTCGATGACAAAATATAACAATTTTGGGCATCTAGGTATTTGGCGAAAAAGGATAATATGGCTCTTTGGGAATATCTTGACACAATACAAGAACTTTCAGGCAATAAAAACACAAAATGACCCATTATTTTAAAAGTATGAATTTTTTTTGGATAGGGTAGTCGTAGATTTCAGGATGAAATCTGGGTGACACCATGAGTATATTAGGCCTTCATTAGGTTCAAGATTACATCTATGAACGTATATTTGGGGGAAATTAAGGGTATGCAAGGTCCATTTGTTGTTATTTCATGATTGAAAATGTCATTATTTTAAGAAAAATGAGTAAATTACACTTCATTTAGGCACTATCATGTACATAAATGTAGATTTGGGAGAAATCAAGCATGTTTAAGCAAAATTTTCCTTTATTTCATGATTTAATGCCATTATTTGAGAAAACAATGATATTGATTATGGTGTATCCAAGTGAAATAAACTTTGACGAGTACCTATATGTGTTGTAAGTCCATGTTGAAGCTTTAAAACCAAGTTTAATAGAGGAAAGAGATAAAGAATTGAAAAATAAATTTATTTTATTTACGTGTATTTTGTACATAACATGTTATTGGGAAATGAGTATTCTTAACTTTTACCTATATGTTTTCTACCTAAGGCTACAAATGTGTACATAAATACAAATTTATGAAGGTAAGAACCATTACATAAGTTGTTGGTTTTCCACATATGAAATTTCCATCTTTTGAACATTACATAATGTGCATTGGCATATGTGTGTATGAATCCATAAAATGTGTAAATGTAATGCATGTGATGGAATCACCACTTATCATGGTAATATGTGGCATGAAGTGTCCACATTGCTAAACAAAGTTGGATATGGGGAGCATTATTGTTCCAATATTTTGTATAAATCATGTAGGTATTTATGTGTGTGTGTGTGCATGCACACACGCACATTTGTGTGTCATGTGTGTGTGTGTGTGTGGGTGCATGCACGTGTGTGTGCATGCATGTGCATGTATGCATGCATGTTCTTGTGTGTGTGTGTGTGTGTGTGTGTGTGTGTGTGTGTGTGTGTGTGTGTGTGTGTGTGTGTGTGTGTGTGTGTGTGTGTGTGTGTGTGTGTGTGTGTGTGTGTGTGTACGTGCGCGCGCGCACGTGTGTGCATGTGTGTGCGTGTGTGTGCATGTGTTGAAGTCTCAGAGAGTTGTTTGGCATGTTCCTTGTGTTACATATAGTTTAAAATGATAGAAGGGTTGTAAAATTAAGCTCAAAGCACATAAGGAGGTCTTCACAATTGAGCACCATGTTTCCTTTCATAGAGTGCACAAAGTGTGTAGGGTGTAAAGAGTTGTATGTAAAATATTAAGGCACAAAAGTATTCAAACTACAAATGCATGGTTCATTGCACTTTGAAAAGTGTGTAGGGCACTAAGGGTTAAGTGAAATAATTTTACATGTAGGCTTGTGAAAAGGTGTGTAGGCACACAAATTGAGACTGCGTGGGTGTGTAACTACCATAGGTCATTCATCCTTCCTTGAAAAGAAATCATCATGATTTTAGTAATTCTTAGAGAAGGTGGGGGTGGAATCTTATCAAGATTACAAGTGGCATGGTTTCATAATGAAATCACTTCAGAATTTGGTACCTCTTTCTATTAATGGATATTATGCTCTAAGGACTAGTTTGTAGAATCCATGATGGTGATGTATGTATGTGTTCCCAAGGATGATATCACAGAATCAATTTGTGCTACACCAAAAACTAACTTGTCTTTAAAATGATGTATAGACTATGTGAAGTGATATTTTTATCCGGAGGTTAGGAAAAGTTTTTACACAAAGAATTTGTATGTATACATATGATTTGAAGTGTTTGGAGATTTTTGGCATTATTCCTCATATTGCATAGAGACTTAGAGTGCATAAATATAAAATTACTATGCAAGTGAGCTTGAAGCATAGAGAGATCTTCAAAGTAGATTGGCGTGGTTATTTACACTCCATAGAGTACACAAGGTGTAAAGGGTTGCACACAAAACTTTAAGCATGAAATTATGTGAAGTTTGGTGATCGATTCCTTACACCATTTACATAAATAATCAAAAATTTAAATAAATATTTATTGGTAGGCATTGGAATGGTAAATGTAATTCACTACTTTAAAATTCTTATTCTTTAAACTCTTTCCCCATTGACAAAGCTCTTAGAATAATCTATATTAAAAATAATCTTCATTCAATTGACACAATCGTTGGGTAAAAGGATAAATCACTACAAAAAGTAATTAGTGCAGTCTTTATGTCAAAATAACAATATTCTTTTTAACTTTTACTAACCAACAAATCATTTTTAAAGTTTGGGAATTTCATTTTCAATGCCCTTATTTGTAAATTGGGTTGTTAAATACTATTTGTTTTTATGAGTTTTTTTATTACCATATCCACAAACTTGTGCATGAATGAGAATGAAGTAGAGATAAACAATTTGTCTACAAGAAAAAACAGGTGAAATCAAGTCCTGTGGGTTTTGCTATATCAACATATTATCAATGTAAATGTGTTGGCCACAACATTGGTTGATAAAAAATTGAGATAATTTTCTCTCTAACATTTTAAAATTTGGAACAATTTGCTATGTAATGTATAATTTATTTAATTACATGTTTGTTTTACACAATGACACCACATTTATGACCTTTTTGTTTCTTCATACTTTCTCATTGGTATTTTACACAATTTTTCTATATCTTACCTTAGGAAGGTGGAGTCTAGTTTGAGATGTTCATTAATATTTAAATTTGAGATGCCTCAATGTCTCCTTCATAGTCATGTTTTCTAATGGTTGAGCCAACATTAGACATGAAATGATTTGAAAGATGTGGCACCAAGAGTACCTAAGTCGAAAGTGAACCTGAGACTTGGTTTGAAAATTTTAATTCACATCTTTTGAAACATTTTCACAATTTCAAAAGGACACGTTATTAAATAACATACATACTCGATAATATAGACAAAATAATAACATTACAATGAACATACAAACATTTGAAAATAAAAATTGAGACTAGATTAAATACTATATATTTAATTATTTTAATTATTTTCATTTTTTTATATATGGATGAATCGAACATATATTGAAATGTAATTAACATTTTCTAATAGTGTAAAGTCAAAGAACTTGATAGACATTAGTTACGTATTTGCTACTCACAGTTTTTAGTACAAGTTAATAGAAGATAGCACTTGATAGTCCTAGTCATACATTTAGCAATTGTCAATATATTAATACAAACACAATACATATACGTGGGAATCCGTATCCAAGCTCATCCTTCCTTATTCTAGAAAACATGTTGCGATTGCGAACCAGTATAATAAGCCAAATATGTTTGAGACACTCTGGTTTAACAATAGATTCGTGTCCCAACGAAGCTTGTTTACCCAATTGAAAATAACAACTCAAATCTTATTAAAAACGGAGTCAAAGTGGGAAGGCTTTCATGAAGACATGTTTGAATAGTTGTTGCAAAACGAGTTAGTTGCGTATCCGCACCGACTGACTCTTCGCCGATTCCATCTCTCATATATCATTCAAACGAAGGTTCGTTGAGGCAGCCGCTACATTTGTGTCACTCTATATATACACACACAAGGATTTTCTTTGTATACACAATTGTCACAGAAAGTGTTGCAGCAATGGAAGATAAGGATATATGTGAGGCGGTGGAAGAAGATCATGAATGGATGATGGTGGACATGGGTGAGAATGGTCGTCCCATTGCAATACCAGAATCACAAGTAGCTGCTGGGATTATTTCACCAATGAAAACTTGTTACATTTGTGATGGCACAAAGGATTTGTTTCAAATTTTGCCAAAAATGATGTGGAGGAGGGCCAAGGCTGTTTTGCTCATCCTATGCACTCCCTTAACTTCAGAGCATCGGGGAAAAACAGTGATTTTCCAAGCCTTATTTCACATATTCACCATCAAGTAAGTGATAAAATTAAGTATAATTACAGAGCTCACTGCACTCACTGTTTTCTAACATGGGTTTGTGTTATTATTACAGGCAACAGATAAAATAAGTGATGATTTAGCAGAAAGAAGCAAGGAGCTATTAGTGAGAGCAGGATTTAAAAGTGTGCGGCAAGAAACTTTGGTGAGGGGACGGACACAATCTACACCCATTTTCAATGATTATTACATATCTGAAATTCCCGTGTGCCAATTATCAGTGAAGTCAAATAGAAATGGCAGCTTTCATTACAATCTAGGAAGGGCATTGGCAGCATTAAAGGATGAGGGTGTTCTCATTCTGGGGCTCACCAAGCATTTAGTACCATTGTGGGACAAGGCATTTGCCGAGTGGCTCAGCGAGCGTCTGCTTAATAATAGGTAATATATTCATGTTTCATTGGGTATTAAAGAAAAGTAGGCAAATACAATTTATAAATGAGTACATGAAGAGATGATAATGGAATGGCGGTGCAGGTTTAATGAAGAGATGATAATGGAATTTGAAAAAGGATGGATCATAATGCGCAGGGTTATATCCATTATTTGTGGCGTTGGGTGCAGCAGGGGAAGGAGCCATTGCAGAGCGCTTTCATGATGGATGGTCATTCTCCTCTGAACATTCTTAAAACGGGGCATCAAATTCTTATTTCATTGAATTCTTATAAATTATGTAGCACCCAATTAGAGGGTTGTAACATTTTGATCCAATCTAATATTTATTTACCGTGCATCCAACACCATCTCATACTAAATTATGTCTAAAACAAAAGAAATGTAAAAACCATCTTTGATATCTCAATTCTTCACTATAAGAAATTCTTGTAAATATTTCAGATGGGGTCTACAAATAACAAATTAAAAGATCCGCAGTTTTTCCCCAGTGCATCACATAAATTTTATAAGCACACGATTTCCCAGAGGGTGTCTACTTGTGATTGTATTTTTATAGTTATTTTATACTCTTCACTACACATTCAATAATAATTTTAACAGAACTTCATACTAGTACTAGTGATAATGCTTTGTGCGATGCATAAAATGATCAATTAAGCGAGTGATAGGACAAACCAAGAGAAAATCGCTCTCCAACTCTAGCGCAAAACTAGAGTCGGCTCTTCTAGGGTTTCCCCTTCCTAACCGTCATACCGCGGCCTTTTCGGGCTCTGCAAGAATTTATTGTTATAGTCTCTCTTATGGTTTCTCGCCCTCTGGGCATCCCTATATAATGACCTCACCATCTTCAAACCCAGGTTGTTTCAACCATGGTAGGAGATAGTGGAGCGAGCAATGTCACCACCGACGAAGCGACCTAGGAAGTTCGTCCCAAAGGTTTTTCACGAGGTAATCTTTCTCCTCTTGATGTAGTTCTGCCAATTCCTAAATTTAATGTTGCTTGTCAATGGTTAGAACAATTTTTCCTCATTGGGTATTTTGTGGGTCGAATCCCCTCTGAAAGCATGCTCAAATCCTAGGCTAACACAGTCTGGACCCCTCATGGGGTCCGCTTGGATAGCGTTCAAAACATGACCAAGGGTTTCTTTCTTTTTCGTTTCTCTGACCCTACTAATGCGCCCAATATTTTGGCTAAGAAAGCCACTTGGTATGTCTGTAACTCGTTGCTTGTGTTAACACCCTGGCACAAGGAATTTTGGTATCTGAATATATCGCTCTTAAAGTGCCTGTATGGAATTTCTGGTCTTCCTTTGCCATGCGCGCATTTTCTGCCACAAATTTCCGCTTCGCTTGGGTGGGTAGTCTTCCTGAAGCCAATAAGTTTTACCATGCTCGTCCTCAAAAGCGAGTATGCGTTGAGATTGATCTCTCACAGGATCTCAAAGAATTTGTGGATATTCAAATGGGAGATAAACGTTATTCCCAGTGGGTCATGTATATCAATCTACCCAACACTTGCTTCGTTGTCAAGTGTCTGATCACAAGATCAAGGATTGCCTGCTTTATGTACCCCGTAACTGCCCTGTGGCCAAAACAACTCCCGAGCCAGTCAAACCCCAACAGGAGGAAGGTTGGCAAGTTGTTGGGGGCCGACGAAACAAGAACAAAGCCCAAGCAATCCAAAGCCTCTAGCTCCCATGGCCATCGGAACCAGATTGTTAAGGAACAATCTCTCAATATCCCGGCTAAGGAACCTACAACTACTGTTAAAGAACCAATTGTTGTTGTTATCTCAGCTACCTCGTTTCCAAAGTATTCCAAAGATGCCCTCGCAGGTTGGTTCTCATAGACCAGACAAATTATGTTTCTCACGTCTCCATCCCGCATTCAGTCCCACTGCTACGCTGCGACTCACAAGGGCCTTCCAAATGACCCCGAAGTCCTTCTCGCATCTCTCGAGACCATAGCCCAACACGCAACATGGATTCCACCAAAGCGGAATACAACATTGAGTATGTCGACCGGAAAAAGTTGATTTGTAAGATTTTTTGTAGCACAATGTTGCTCATTTCTTGCACAATCAATATGATGCCCTTGATGGCTTAGAGGATGGGGATATGGCTCTTGACCAATGTTTCCCATGAATTGTTTATCTTGGAATGTTAGGGGTCTTATAGACTCCTATCGTAAATATGTGGTGCATGAAACTCGACAACGATGTGTAAATATGGACATTTTGTTTTTACAAGAAGTAAAAATTACAGGTTTTTAGTTACAAATGGTATGCAAATCCATCTGGCCTGACAGCTTGGCTTTCTGTAGCAATCATGAAGCAAGGCGTGGGGGATTAATTTCTCTTTTTCTCCTAAATGACATCCCTTATTAATTGACCATGGAATCGACCCCACCAATTGTGTCATATGGGTCCTCTTTAATATTGATGGCCGCCCTTTTGGGCTCATAAATATTTACGCCTCGAATGATGCGGCTGAAAGGGCCAATTTGTGGCGGTGGATAGCCAACTCCATTCCCAATGCCTACTGGGTAATAAGTGGAGATTTTAATATGGTTGAATCCCCTAATGATAAATGTGGCCACTTGCCTATGAGGTGGACACCTAGTGAAAGGGAAGCGTGTGGTACTTCATGTAAAATAAATTCAGATTTTTTTATCCTAACACATCTCACTTTCCCACCTCTGAACTTGGTACACGTGGACCAATCTTCATGGAGGGACAGATCACATCCTTAAACAGATTGACAAGGCCATGTTATTAGCTCAAAACTTCTTTGAGTTTGATAGCATTTATTCTATGCCAATGGAGGTCATGCCTAACTTTTTCCTTTTAGACCACTCTCCTATACGATTTCATATATGTTGGCATGATGTGCACCCATTTTGTCATAAAGGCCAATTCTTTCTTAATACTACCTTGATGCAACATGGCCCCATTGTCAATCATATCAAGCGGGTTTGGAATTTATCTCCATGACCAGTCACTATCAATGGTTTCATCCACCTATGCAAACCAACTAGATACAATGGTGGGAAGATGCACTTGACTTAGACTACTAGATTTATTAGAATCTACGACCAACAACTAGCAAAATTTGACATCGCTTATACCCCGCTAACACCTCAACTCTCAGTCAAGTGACGGTGGCATTTTAAGGTGATCCCTTCTCTGACGCTCTACAACTGCAAGTTACAACGCTCTGATATCAAATCTAAATTACGAGATAACTATAATGCTAGAGGCGCTCAGATCTGGGCTCAAATGCATTGGCTCAAGATTGGAGATCGAGTTTCAAAATAATTCTTTCTTTCTCTCTGTGTCAAAAAGCCTTCTCAACATATCTGAGCTATTATGGACAACGAGCTCGAATTATTGACCCATGAACTTATGTTACAAGCCTTTTTGTGCCATTACAAGCTCATCTTTCAAGCTCAACCACCCTCCGCAGCTCACCGAGCCGCTCTTGACCATTGTTTGGGTGTTGTGCCATGCAAGATTTCAGAGGCTTAGAAGGTGATCTGTGAAAGAATTCTTACCATTGAAGACCTCCATGAAGCCACTCTGCAAATGGCTAATGATAAAGCGTTGGGATGCGATGGATTCCCTTGTGAATTCTATAAAGCTCTTTGGGATTCTATCGAGAAAGACCTTTTTCAGGTCTATCTTGAAGGATTTCGAACCAATCCCTAGGGCCATGCATTAATAAGGGAAACATTAAATTTATCCCTAAGCAAGGAGATCCCAAGAAAATCACTTGTTGGTGACCGATTACATTGTTGAATGTCTCCTACAAAATCATTTCCAAAGCATTAGCTCTACGATTACACAATCTTACGCTGTTATTATTCAACCAGAGAAAACAAGCTTCATACATAGAGGTGTTTCATCTGGATAACATCATTGTGGTGTGGGAAGGCATGGAATGGGCTCACAGATCTCATCAGGCTACCATGTTTATCAAGATTGACTTTGAGAAGGCTTATGATCGGATTGAATGGCCATTCATTCTCACCATGCTTTAGGCCCTTGGCTTTGGACCCATTTTTATTCAATCTATCAATATGTTGTTTGCATATTCTTCTGCTCAAATTTCTATCAATGGCCTCAACTCGAGCCCTTTGGGATTTTCCAGTCTATCAGACAAGGTTGTCCTCTTGCCCTTGCTTTGTATGTGTTAGCGGCAAAGGCTTTGGTTATCTCTTAGCTCATGCCAAAGCACATGGTCTTGTTCGTGGAATCTCGCTGCCTGATGAGCCCAATTCTCAACTTCTTAATGGGAATTTTGTGGATGATTCCTTTCTTATTCTTATCAAGGATGAGACCAACATTTGCAATGTTATGCAATGTTTGGATACTTTTTGCCTAGCTTCTGGCTCATCCATTCAATGGTGAAAAACCCAATGTTACCAGAAATCTTTCCTTCCCGCACCGGACTGGCTTGCCACCTTTGATTGGAAAATTCTACAACATGGTGAGATTTTCAAATTTCTAGGTATTCCTTTTGCTTTTCAAGCCTCCTTGGCTAAACTATGGAATTATGTCATTCAACAGGTGGCTAAAAATTGGAATATTGGATTAATAGGCCTATATCTCTGGCTGGAAAATTCCAAATCTTCTCTAAAGTTCTTGTTGCAACCCATGTTTACTACTCATCTTGTTGGTTTCCTTCCAAAGCCTCCGTTCAGAAGCTTGAAAAACTACTCAAAGCTTTCCTATGGGCTAATGCTTCTACTAGAAAACATTTTCATTGGGTAGCCTAGGATATATGTTTTCTGCCTGAAATCTGGAGGCCTCGGGCTTATTCACATTCAATGCTAAGGGCAAGCTCTATGTGCTAAGTGGATTATCAGAAGCATTATTGGCCAAGAAGCTTGGAAAGTTCTCATATGGCATGGCATTTCGAAGGCTCTCCTTATGGCCGCCCTGCATGGAAAGGCTTAGGGTTTGTCAATTTGCTCATCACTCCTGTGCCTGTCAAAATTGTTGGCACCTTTGTGCTTAAAAGTATTTGGAAAGCGTGGGAATGTGTCAAACACTTTGATTTTATGGAAAGGGGATGGCTTTCATAATGGGATTTCTCTCAATCAGCAATCTCTCTAGTGGTCGCTGATTTTTCAATCCTAAGATCAATGCTTAGCAGAGGTCTCGAGAATCTCTGCGCTCAAATTCTTCAAGCGTGGAATTCACACCATCGAGGACTTCTTCTGCAAGAACACTCAATCCTGGTTATCTTGGCTGGATTTTAAAAATCTGTTTCAGATTTCAACCAAGATCTGGATACTTTCACTACTATGATCAACTCGGTTCCTGATCACATGTTGCATAAGATTTTGTGCATTCCTCTCACCCATGGTGGACAGATTGGAAGTGGTATGTTGATACCCCTTTTTGTAACTACAAAGGCAACTAAGCTTATTGATGGCTCTCGCCCCATTTTCTCATAGTAGAAAAACTTAATACTCATTGGGAATTCACATCACTCGTCTGCACTGGGTAGACCATTTGAGAATGTTTGGACTATATGTGTGGAGCCCAAAATTGCTCATTTTATTTGGTGTATTTTTCACCAAGGCCTTCCTATCGGGGCTCATCTTATTCAACTTAGGATTTCGGCTCCCATCTACCCCTTCAAATGTGGGCATTTGGAAACACTTTTGCATGTCTTCTAGTTTTGTCCCAAAGCTCAAATTGCTTGGAACTGGATCCATTCTTTTTTTCCCTCATGACCCCATTGTTTCACTTGACAACATATCCTCTTAGGAGATAATCCCAAACTTCTGCCTATGTTCACCCATATTTGGCATGTTTTCAGAGGGGAGATTCTATTTTAGATATGGAAAGAAAGAAATTCTTTTTTCTTTGCTAATTTTGCAGTTGATCAATATTTCACGATTTATAATAAATCTATGGTGATCTCCAATGTACTTCTATAGATTCAAGTTCAAGCAAACAAGTTGGCATTGGAGGTGGACCACCTCTAGACCCTATTGTGCCACTGGGGGAATCCCTATGCAACGTTGCCTAAGTGCCTCCATCTCCCACCAAGTGCTCCTCGTCTTCACTGTGGTGACCGGTGCAACCGATCTCGGCGTCATGCTTTCGATTGCACCCACCACTCTCCAAGATCGTTACATCGACATAGTCATTTTCCTGTTCTTATTCTTATCGAGGATGAGACCAACATTTGCAATGTTATGCAATGTTTGGATACTTTCTGCCTAGCTTCTAGCTCATCCATTCAATGGTGAAAAACCCAATGTTACAAGCAATCTTCCCTTCCTACGCTAGACTGGCTTGCCACCTTTAATTGGAATATTTTGCAACCTAGTGAGATTTTCAAATTTCTAGGTATTCCTTTTTCTTTTCAAGCCTCCTTGGCTAAACTATGGAATTATGTCATTCAACAGTGGCAAAAAATTGGAATATTGGATTACTAGGCCTTTATCTCTGGCTGGAAAATTCCAAATCTTCTCTAAAGTTCTTATTACAACCCATGTTTACTACTCGTCTTGTTGGGTTCCTTCCAAAGCCTCCATTCAGAAGCTTGAAAAACTACTCAAAGCTTTCCTATGGGCTAATGCTTCTACTAGAAAATGTTTTCATTGGGTAGCCTAGGATATATGTTTTCTGCCTTGCAATTCTGGAGGCCTCGGGCTTATTCACATTCAATGCCAAGGGCAAGATCTTTGTGCTAAGTGGATTATCAGAAGCATTACGCCGAGATGGGGCTCACCACCTCGGCATTCTTTTTCTTACCAACAAGGATGGGGCTCACCACCTCGGTAACATGGGTGGGGCTCTCCACCACATTTCTTGGCTTGACAACATGGTCGGGCTCTCCTTTTGCCACCGATTCACAAAGAATCCGTTTGGCACCCACCGCCACCCCCACCATCATTTGACAAATTCCCTCACCTCAACCTTGTCATTCCTATGCATGGGGAAGTGGACCCAGAGGAAGAACTTGTTGTTGGCTAGGATATTTTAGATGCTAGCAAGGACTTTCCTGGTTCAGGGGTGGCCGGATGATCAGGATCCACCTGCCTTGGGCATGTTTGTTGTTGTTGCTTGATAGTGCCTTTTAAGTGTTTTTGGGCAATGCCTTTTGTTTTGTTGTTCTCTCCTAGGCTCAACCTAGTTTGAATTTTGTTGTTCTAGGCTCGGCCTAGCTTGTTTGTGGTTTTGGGCGTGCTCTCATACCACCCACTTTTTTTTTGAAAGCTATCTTGTATCTTATTGCATTAATATAATATAAGATCCCTTTTCATAAAAAAATAATGTTTTGTGTGAGTTAAATTTCATAGTATATAATTTGTGGTGTGTAAATTCTCGCCATCTTAATGTTGACCAATTATACAATCTACTTTGAGAATTCTCGCATGTTTTGGAAAGTTTGATTGCACTAAATAAAACATGGCTTAGTAAACATCTTGCATAGACGGTTCTCTATTTTCATAATCACATTTATTATTTAAACAAATTCCCTTTGTATTCTACACTACCAACCACTTTTTAGTGTGCTTTCACAATTTTAGAATCATAAGAAAATTCATACTTACTTCCTTTGTCATACATGAAGAAAGAGTTTATATATCACGTGTTTGTAAAGTTGATTGGTCAACCAACCAATGGGTTGTTTATCATTTTTTGGGGGGATTTACACTTGGTTTCTTGATCAGCTTATCCTTTCAAACATATGTGATGTTTACATTGAATGTTACTGAAATTACTTATTGGAGAAATATTTTTTCAAGAACAAATTAAATATTTCATCAATGTTTGTGGGACTAAGTCCCAAATTTCATGATGGGGTGGCTCCCATTTATTAAAAGCTAATAAATTTTACACCAAATTGTTTCTCAAGGTGGCCATAGACTAGGGAATGTGTAGAAACACCCTCATTGTAATTGCAACAATATCTAAGAGAGTGTAGACATTAAATCACACACTTTAGGTACATTATTAGGTTCTAATCACATACTATTATTCGTATGCTTATTACAGGAGAAAAGTATTGGTTGATCACTCTACTTGGCCTCTTAGGTTCCTTCCTAATCTCTCTTTTGACATGACTAACCTCACCGCCTAGTCTAACCCTTCACATCTCATATTTTCTCGCTCTGACACCAACACCCAACCAGGGATGCCAGCGCCTGTGCGCCCTAGACTTCTTTGTATTTAGCTTACTCCTTTTAGGGTCCTTTCTAGTCGTTGGGCATTCTTATCTCTTAGGAGTTGACCTTTTAGTGATAAATTATGAAATTTGAACAAGGGAGATATATAAATATAAATTTATGTGACCAAATCAAAGGACCAAGCTCTAAGCATCTATCCTATCACCTAAGGTTGCATCTCACAAGCATATAAAGAGCATCATTGTATCTATCTAACACCATTGCAATGGAAAAGGGATGGTTTTCTGCATCACACTTCATAAGAGGGAAGACTATTCTATTCCATGCACACATCTATTACATTTTATTACATCTAGCTACTTTGTTTACTATCAAGTTTGGCACGCACAAGAGCCACCTAGGGCACGATTCTACACACACACACACATAACTAGATTGGGTCTAAGATGTAGTGCAACACTCGATCTTAATATCACCATTGTGATGGTTGAGGATAGTCGACCCCTCATTTTAGATTTTACTTTTTGGGATTTGATGTTATTTTGAGGGATTTGTAGGTGATTTCTACATCACAGGTATCGGCGACATCCACGGGAGTTGTGTGACATACTAGCGACAAACAACGAGGGTATCAGATCAACTAGTGACCTTGTAAAACTGATTTACGGAACTCTTGTGTAGACCTAGTCCTGCGAAGGGATGTGTTGTTGGTCGTCAAACTACACCCATGTCTCAAATCCAAATGGACTAAGTCATTTGAGTCAACAATGGGACTGTCTCTAAGTGTGGGACCTTGCATGCTTGAGACAGACCTCTAGAGAATGTCGGTTCCTCTACCTATTTCTCTGTTATTCTTACTCCTAATGTTGGAAAGGGAAACTAAGCTAACAATGCCAAGGGACCAGGATAGAAGGGTAACATGAAAATGGAAAACTAAACTAAGGAAGGCAATAACACCAAAAAAGTGGGATGAACACTATTTGTTTTGAGTGAAAACGAAGGATAAAGCATAAATGGAGGCCATACACATGTAACATAATCCGAATGCATTCACCTACTCGATTTCATGAAACAAAACAAGAAAATGGAGTCTGCAAGGGATTTAAAGTGACACAACAAGCACACAATGTGAAAGGGAGGCAAGAAAGAAGAATAGAAACATGTCAAGGCAAAGAATAACCACAAAATGATGCTTTTATTACTTCCAAGGATGCACAATCTATTACAATGGTGTATGAGGCCGATATCCACATGCAAGAGCCAGATCTAGAGGTTTACAACTCAAAATACAAAGATGGAGAACCCTTAGCAAATGCTAGAAGATCCAAAATGTCCAACCCTTTACAATGAGCAAAGCTCTTACATTTATAGATGAATCGGTGAGAGAAGAAGAGGAGAAAGAGGGAAAACTCATATTTAAATCACAACCACCAACAAAAACATTCAATTCCTGTAAATTGGCTTGAAAATTTGTCAAATGTGCTTCTCCAAGTTTATTTGGCATGTAGGAGAAGCAAGGAGGGAAAATTGGATCAAATATGGGTGGTTGGAGCAATCAAATATGTTCATTAATGGCCAAAAAGATGTTTTCCTATTTCTCACCTACCAAATCCCACTGAAAATTTAATTTGAATGACCTAGAGTTTAGCCCATGTCATCAACTTTCAAATGAGACCAGTGCACGTGTGTGTCGAGGCTTGCAAATAAAAAATTTATGACCGTCCGAAGTTGTCGGTGCATATTGAACACACAAGACACGCGTCACATGCTGATTTGAATGAAAAGACCGCCAAGCATGCATCTATTTTGTCATTTCTACCATGTGTCACATTTTGGTTTGTTGCAAGGATTCGGCATGTTGTTGGTGTGATTTTACTATTTGTGTGTAGCACACTCAATGTCTGATAGATGCCACCTGGCACATAAGGGAATAGAAGAAGGCATAAATGTATGCACATGGAAGAGCTAAACATGGGAGGAAAATAGAGGAATGGTGCGTGTAAAAGTGATCCATGTGGGAGGAATGGGAGGAAGAGCTGAAGGAGAAATGTATGACAAGGGCACAATCATTATAGAATGATTTACGGTAGCAAAGGAGGGGCACACGAGAATAACAGGATCTTATAAAATTTTGGAAAGTAGGTTCAAGGTGCGTGCACGCAGATGTATGAACTGTTGGTAAGAAGATAAATGCATAGAGGGTGCACGCGAAGGGAAAATGGAACAAAGAGGAAAAGGAAAAAGAAGAGGTGAAGAAAGGAGGAGCACCCAAGGGGGCGTGAGGAATCTGCAACCAAGGGGATGTGTCGAGAAAATGTTGTGCGCGTAACTCCGTAATGTAGATCCTTAGAGCTAGAATGGAATGTAAGTTATCCAAATAACTAGGGGAGTTATTTTGGATAATAGTTTGGTGACTTTCGAGCCATCTGTCTGCTAGATGAAGGATATCAGTAGCTTGGAGCATCCATTGGGCATGGAGTCTGCTTGGAATATGAAATTCTGATTTGTGATCTTGAAGAACTACCCTTGAAGCCAATTTGAAACATATTATGATCTTTTTATGAATCCTACAAGACTTTCGAGAACTAATGGAAGATGACTAGCATCCTAGAAGCAACAAAATAGCGCACACAAGAAGCATGTGAGAAGAAAGAACTATGTACAAACAAGACAATGTACGCGCAACGCACTTGGAGGAATTAAAACTACTCTAATATATACAAAATGATGCAACAAACTTAATGGAAGGGTTTGAGATAGATCCCATTGAATGGGATTAATAGCACACCTCCATCAAGATGAATTTGTTGGTAAGAATTAGCCTCCTTGCAATAATCGATAACGTATGGGCCAACGCTGCAAAGTGCATCAAAATTTGAATGGCACCTTGGTTTGGCTCTATTAGCATCCCATTTTAAGACCAAGTCACCAAATTTGAAAGCTTAAGGCCCAACCTTCTATCAAACCATTTATTTGTTGATTATTGATGTTGTTTTAGCTTGATCATGATTGAGTTCCTTGATTCTTCAAGTTCAACCAGCTCTGTTATTCTAATTTCTCTCTGGTCCACGCCCTTAAACTTCAACTATTGGGCAAGCTCTAATAAAGGTATTTCAAGAGATAAGGGAAGTTTGTCTTCCTTACCTTAGACAATATTTTAAGGTGAAGTACTTATTACCTTCTTTATTGTGATCTTGTCTACCTAGAGTGTGCACGAGACCTTTGTATGCCACTATCTTTGGCTGATGTTCATTGTTCACTTCATGATTCTAATCAATTTCTTATTTGTTGACTCGCTGACCATTTCCTTGAGGGTAATAGTTGGAAGAAGTCTTCAGATAGATGTCCAGACTAAGATCCCAATTAGTGATTCTAGTACCAAGGAAGGCTTTTGCATTATCTGAAGTAATTGTCTAGGGAACGCCAAACCTTGTTACAATACCTTTGAGAAAGTCTAGAATGACTAGCTCAAATTGACTCTTTGAGCATGATAACTTCTATCCTCTCGATGAAGTAGTCAGAGTCGCCAACGCGTCCACTTGTGGCCAATGCTTGAAGGAGGAATTATCATACCTATGAAGTCAAGACCCCATTAGGCAAAATGATGATTTGCTTGGATTGGTGAGAGGGGAAGCACTTCCAATTTTTTATTTCCTACAAAGAAATCACATCCTTTGAAACCACATGGCCCAAAAGCTTACCGTACGCCAAAAACGAATTACACTTCTTGGGGTTAAGGGATACCCAAACTTTGTGAACCTCTCAAATAATTTCTCTAGGTATGTCATGTGATACGTGCTCTACTTTGAGATGATTGTTATGTCATCTAGGTAAACCAAGATGAACTCATTGATGTAGCCTTTGAAGCCAATGTCCATGGTGCGCTAGAATGTCGTGCCTACATTTGAAAGACCAAGGGGCATCTTCTGATATGCATATGTTCCCCACTTGGTTGTAAATGTTGTTTTGAATTGATCCTCTTCCTTGACCAGGATTTTATTGAAGCCAAAGTACCCATCAAACAGAGAATCTCTCCGCGCTAGCCACACCTCTACAAAATTTTCTCCATAGAAGGAAAAGGATAATGATCCTTAAGGGATGCCTTATTCAAATATTTTAAATCAATGAATATTCTGATTTCACCATTATTCTTGCGTACTGGAACAAGATTTGTGACCCAAGTAGAGTATTTAATTAGAAATATGATTTTCGCCTCAATGAGTTTAGACAACTCTTTCCTCATGAGGGGCTCTATTTTTTATTCCGCATCTGATTTTGTTTGGTGGGATTGATACTGGGATCAAGGTCAATGGAGTGTTGAAAAATACTTGGATCAAATCCTTTGAGGTCTTCACACTCCCATGAGAAGATACCACTATATTTTTGATAAAGACATAAAGACCTTCTTTTCTTCATGTTTGCAAGCTTTACTAAGAAATAACTATTTCCCATGCGTAATAGTAACTGGAGTACAGTCTTCTTGCACTGCGTGCATATTATTTTCTTCACCCTTGAACTCATCATCAGGGCCAAATAGTTTCTCTAAGGTGACCATCCCTTTAGGAAAATTGTTTTTCTTTAGCTTGATGACTTGGTCACCATAGTTGGCATGCAAGTCAACTTGCATGCTTGAAGAGAATTGAGCTTCATTCTAAATGAACTAGATGATCTGCACATCATTGTTAAACACTTTCCAACCGGTGTTTTTTTGGAATAGTTGGTCTGATTACCATCTTGACATGATGTGTGTTTCCCTTGAAAAAATTCTTAGCAAGAGAGAACTATGAACCCAACATGACCATCCGATAAGATTCTTTGTCCATCTTTCTTGCACTACCTACGATTCAAAGCATCAAATCCCTTAAGGAGGTCCAAAATCTATGTTTATAAGCTTTCATAAGCTTATTATTCATCATACATTTTTTGGTGACCTGGTGGATAACCAATTTTGTGTCCCCAAATATCTACAACGCCTTAATTTGTTTCTTTTCTCGCAATAAAAAGACCATGCACCAACGCCTCATATTTTTCTACGTTGTTGGAGCATGCGAACCAGAACCTATGTGAAAATAATAATTTATCATCCTTGGGAGAAATGAGAACAACACCTTCACCCACACCATTTTTGCTTCGAGATCCATCAAAGTATAGCTTCCATGCACTCCATGATTTCTTCATTCTCTTGAGTGCGCGCGACATCACAACTTCTTCTTCAAGGATGTAGTAAGTGCCAAGCCTAGTTTCAAAAGCTTCAAGATATTCAAAGCATATGGATCAAATTTTTGGTGCCTCTCCGCCCACTCATCTAACACTAAGTCAGGTACATGAGGTGGAACAAGTTACTCTTCAGAAACTAAAACTTGCTCTTCTTGGATTAAGTAGTTGGATTGAGAGGAGATGGGTCATATGACTCAACATGGTAGGAAAATATTGGCTTAGCTTGTATGGTAAAATGGGTACCATACCTTGTCTTGAGTAACATATGGGACCAATTAGAAGACAAGTAACCACCCACTTTAGCAGTAAAATCCCTTGAAAGACACAGGGAAAACAAATGAGGTAAGTCAATGATTGACACATCTTGAGTTATGGTGAGGATTGGACATGCATGGAGGGTTAACTCAAGAACCTTAATTACTCCCAAAGCTGTAATAGTTGAACCATAAAGTTACAGGAATCCTTTAGAAAAGGGTTGTACTTAAGGCCTAAGACATCAGCAATTTTCTTAGGCATGACAAAAGTACTAGCGCCCGAGTCAATCATACAATTATGCACAAGGTGTTTACCTATGATCAAGGACATGTAGAAAGGTGGGGTTTTGACAACATTACTTACTTGTTTCTCCTCTTCATGAAAAACATTGAAAATGATGCACAACTTTTGGGAAGTTGCATCGATACGTGTTGGGCCGAGCCGTGTAACAGTCATGCCGAGATGGAATGGTCAGGGTATCCCACATTGTGACATTTATATTTGTCTTATTCATATGATGCATAATGTTGAAGGGAAGGCTCACCGATTTGTGCATCCGGGGCACAACAACCTCTTTTCTTGATTGTTCGGTGTAGGCAGGGGGCTTAGCTTGCGCAAAGGCTTGACCGACCAAAGGAGGGGTGCACACTACTTTAGAAGGATCATTGTGCGTAACCTCGCATGTAGGAACTTGCACACCTTTACTACTGGATACCTTGGTTGCATCTCTTTATTTATGAGGATCAGCCCGCATTGCGGAATTGAAACTCGCATGTCGGAACCAAGCATTATCTTTTTAAATATTTTGTTGTCTGCAACCTAGGTGTGTGGTCTGTTTGTATCATATGGAGCTTGATTGATTGCACAGAATTCCTTAGTGCCAAAGAACATGAGATTCGCTTGGGAGAAACACACGCTTTTCTTAGTTCTCGTGCTCACTTGTGTTGGTGGAAGTCTCACAGTTAGAAGCATTCTAGATCATATAGGCCTACACGTACATGACATTGGCACAAGGATATTGACTATGAGGAATTTTGCAAGGAAAGCACCATTCAAACTCTTGAGCCATGTTGTTCTAAACTAGAACTAGTGCTTGACTTGTGTGGGTCACTGGAAGAGGTTATGCTCGAGGAACAACTTGCAAGGGAAGATATGCGTTAGCATGCCATATATCATTCTAATGGTTTTGCACATAACTCTTACTTCCATATTGATTCTGTCCATCTTTGATTGTTTGCACATATCTCTTACTTCCATATTGATTCTCGCCCATGCTTGATTGTTTTGGTTATGCACCTAATTAGAATTGTTTATGAAGGTTTGCGCTTTGATGCATTTCTAAAGATATAATTTTTTTGACAATTTTCTCATGAGGTTTTTAATTATTCATCTTCCTTCGCCATGCGGGAGAGTATGATGTGGATGCAACTGGTTGTGCAATTTTCTCAAGAGCAAGAGCAACAAAAGGTTGGGGTGATTGAGACATATCTAGAAATAAGGGAATAGGTTGTCTAGGCGCTAACTTGCCCACCTGAATAAGACTATTTTATTCCCTTATTTCAATGTTGTAAGAATTATGTAGGGTTCTACCTCCCATGGATTGAATCATGACTGATATGTCACTATTCAAAGCCCTTAGATAATACAAGAAATCATGTTGGGTTGTAGGCCTTACCACTTGAGGGATTCTATCCTAAGTTTTCTGGAATTTGATATTGAAATCAATCATTTTCTCATTGGGCACCCTCTTTTTGTAGTCAATTTCTCCACAAGTGATAGGTGATCTGACTTGTCTTCAAAATAATTACACAAATTTGTACCAAGATTATCCTAGGTGGCAATAGATGCAGGTCTCAAACCTCTATACCATTGGAGTGCTTTTCCTTTGAATGAGGCTGCAAATAACCTAACTGCTACATCATCATGCATGATCAAATAGACAGAGCACATGTTTTCTACATCCTAGATGTGATCAACATGGGTAACTTGATTCTCACTAGTGAAATAAGGAATATTTTTTAGCACGGTTGTTGGCATATCATGTTGTGTGTTAAGATTGAGAGGGCTTCCACCAGTGAAGCTGAAAAAGTTTCTTGGAGGAGGAGGTGGCTAGAGAGCCATGACAAGGTGCTCATATTTTTTTTAGGAGTGGAATATGTGTGGTGTGTTAGGGGTGGAGATGCATGCGCAGGTGTTTTATTACATACTCTCCTCAGAGATAGTTGGAGATACTTGAAAGATGCTTTAGCTATTGTACTTTGTCTTGTATGCACTCTTCTCATGAAAGGAGCTCAGGATTGCTGAAATCAGTAGATCTAGGAGTGTTGGGAGTCACTAGATGTGTTGAAGTGAGCCTCCAAAGGCTAGAAATTGCTAAATCACACACCAAACTTAGCAATGTTGAAATATAAGCTTTCAATGTTGGTCCCATCGTCGGCGTGCTAAACTATTGGTCCTTGAAACTACACCTGTGTCGTAAATCTTAATGGACAGAGTCATTTGAGTCAACAATGGGATTGTCTCCAAGTATGGGACCTTGCGCACTTGAGACAAACCTCCGGAGAAGAATGGTTCCTCTACCTATTTCTACTCTTAATGCTAGAAAAGGAAACTAAGATAACAATTCCAAGGGACCATGGATAGAAGGGTAACATGAAAATAAAAACTAAACTAAGGAAGGTGATAACACCAGAAAAAGTGGGATGAAAACTATCTATTTTGAGTGAAAATGAAGGAGAAATCATAAAGGGAGGCCGACATGCATAACATAAACCAGAATGCATTCACCTACTCGATTTCATGAAACACAATAAGAAAATGGAGCTGCAAGGGATTTAAAGTGACACAACAAGCACACAATGTGAAAGGGAGGCAAGAAATAAGAATAGAAACATGTCAAGGTAGATAATAGCCACAAAATGATGCTTTTATTACTTCCAAGGATGCACAGTCTATTACAATGGCGTATGAGGTTGATATCCACATGCAAGAGCCAAATTTAGAGGTCTCACAACTCAAAATACAAATATGGAGAACCCTTAGCAAATGCTAGAAGATAAAAATGTCCAACCCTTTACAATGAGCAATGCTCTTACATTTATAAATGAATCAGTGAGAGAAGAAGAGGAGAAAGAGGGAAAACTCATATTTGAATCACAACCACCAACAAAAAGCATTCAATTCCTATAAATCCACTTGCTAATTTATCAAATGTGCTTCTCCAAGTCTATTTGGTGTGTAGGAGAAGCAAGGAGGGGAAATCAGATCAAATATGGGTGGTTGGAGCAATCAGATATGTTCATTAATGTCTAGAAAGACATTTTCCTATTTCTCACCTACCAAATCCCACTTGAAATTTGAATTTGAATGGTCTAGAGTGTATCCCAAATCAACATATTTCAAATGATACCGATACATGTGTGTCGATGCCTGTAACAAAATTTACGGTTGTCGGAAGTTGTCTATGAAAATCAACATGTAAGACACATGGCATGTGCTGATTTGACTAAAATACCAACCAATCATGCATTCATTTTGTTGTTTGTGCCACGTGTCACATTTTCATTTTTTGCAAGGATTTTCCATGTAGTAGGTATGATTTTATTGGTTGTGTGATGCACACTCAATGTCTGAAAGATGCCACCTGGAACAGAAGGGTGCAAAGGCATGCACACAAAAGAGCAAGGCACGAGAAGAAACAAAGGAATGAGGTGCGTAAAAGTGATGTGCGGGGGAGAAATGGGAGAAATAGTTTAGGAAGAAATGTATGACAAGGGAAAATCAATACAAAACAATGTGCGATAGCAAAGGAGGGGCGTGAGAATACTAAAGACTTAGCCAATTTGGGAAAGCATGTTCAAGGTGCCCATGCGTAGATGTATGAACTGTTGGGAAGAAGGAAAATGCATGAGTGTGCACAAGAAGGGAAAAAGGAAGAAAGAGGAAAAGAAAAAGAATAGGTTGAGAAAAGGAGGAGCATGAAAGGGTGCACAAAGAATCTATAACCAAGGGGATGTGTCTCAAATCTGTTTTATGCACAACTTTAATGTAGATCCTTAGAGCCGAATGGAATGTACATTGTCTAAATAATTAGGGGAGTTATTTTGGATAACAATATCCTAGTGTCTAAGTGTTGTAGTACCACTTTAGGTACCTTAGTTGCTGCTCCTCCCGCACTTCTACTTTTTATAGGCTCTATCGTGACCTCCTATGTTCTAGTTTGATCATTTTTCCACCTTTGCACATTGCAGAATATTGTGAAATCAACTAAGTGTCTTAACTCTTCATTGCACTTAGGGTTTTACTTTCATTGCTTGTTTCTTGAGTCCTCTAGTGTACTTTACTGCCATATCTTCTTGTTGTAACACATATTATAATTTAACATAAGTAATATTATCCATTTTATTTTATTTTTGTTAAATCATTTAGTGAACCCGAATTTTGAATCCTCCTTTTATGCCCATCACTCATAGTGGTTAGTTTGGATCCTTTGAGCATTTAGAGCTTCCTCTCTATACCCATAGGGTTTCCAAAATCATGGCTGAGATCCCTACATCAATGGTGAACTCAAAAATCCTTTTGCTAACTCTCACATAGTTCCTCTTCATGATATTGAAGCATCTGATAGTGAGCACTAATATGATGAGGACAACAATATTGATTAAGAAAAATTAGAAAAGATTACTAATTTTCATCAAGTTATGCATGAAAATCCCGCCCATCTTCCACACATTCTTCATGCTCTCATTGAGGCTAAAAATGATCACGATGTTGCATCAAACTCTCATGTTGTTGCTTGACCTCTCTTCTCGGGATCTTCTTTGGTAGTCATGGTCTCCACACCCCATTTGCATATTCCCATTTCTATCCCCGCTATCACCACTCCAATTATTCAACCCAATATTTTTATTGCACAACCTAGATCCTCTTCTAATACCCTTGATTTAACCTCTTTATATCAGGATTTTCAAACTCAAATTCACCATCTTCAAATCACTACTTTTCATGCAACTCCATCTCTTGATTCCACCATGCTCCTTCATACTCCTTTTACACCCACCATTTCCACATATGCACTCCCTCCAAATTTCATAACTCCTAAGCTTCCAATATTCAAAGGCCATGACAACCCTCAAGAGCATATTCACTCTTTCCATGTGGCTTGTCTTGACTATGTAGATGATCACAATCTATTAGCAAATATTTTTCCTCGTAGTCTCCAAGAATATGTTATGCATTGGTTTTATGATCTACATGTTCATTCAGTAACATCTTTCATGCATTTAGCTGATGCTTTCCTTGCTCATTTTTCCATCAACATTGGTTCAAAGATATCATATGCACAACTAGCACAAGTAAAGAAACAATATAATGAGCACCTAGTGGACTATGTCCTTCATTACAAGAACAATCTTACTAGAATGACTAATGTGTTAGCTGACTTGGAATTACAAGATCTATTTGTTTAAATTCTCTTACCACCATTACAGGAGAGTGTCATCTTTGAGACCTCTCCTTCATTTGATCATCTTTGCCACACTCTTAAGCTACACGAAAGAAAGCTTCTCACTATGGGTAAACTTAAGTATCAAGATCAAGCTACTTCATCTTCTAACAAGTTTCTAAGAAAATATCCTTTCAAACCATCTACTAAGGTCAATGAAGAAAAGGTCATTGTTAATGTTGTATCTCCACCGAAAAGCTTCAATTGCAACCTCAACAATGTACGTTTACTAAATTGACATGTGCTCCACATATTCTATTGCCACAACTCATTGAGAGAAATCTTATTACACTTCTTCCTCCACTTACTATGGATCCATCTCACCCTAAGGGCTGCAACTACAATGAAAATTTCAAATGTGACTATCACCAATGCATTGGACATTCCACTAATCGTTGTTTCAAATTACACCATCTCATTCAAGATCTTATAGACAACAATCAAATCGAGCTTCCTGAACCATCAGATTCTCCACTAGTAAATGAAAATAAAAATCTTAAAATCTTCAACAATCCTCTTCCAAATCATGAAAAGAAAGTTTCTGAATCTTCGGAAAATCATGCATATCACACCGTCCCTCCTCCTTCATCAGGACCTCTCAATTTTCTAGTCACTCATGCTGATTCATTACATTTTCTGATTCTGATTTTCATGCTAACTTTTCCACTCGACTACTTACACATCAGTGCTTCTATTGGAGCTACTAATATCAATAATACTATGATCGATCCCTCTTTCCAAAAAACGTATGTTCTATCGCACTACTAGTTACTATCGGTTATCCACTATCACATATCTCATATCTAGTGTCTTAATCTTATGGATATGTCAAACTTCTAGTCACTTTTGGTCCTCTCACCATGTTTGTGCCTTTTCTTGTGGCACCTAGCATCACAAATTGTGACATGCTCTTAGGCTCTCCATGGGTCATGGCCGCTCAAGCTATTATTTCCATGCCACACTTATGTCTTAAGTTCATACATAATAACCAGGTTGTCACTATTCGAGGTGTCCCTCTTTGCACGTTGTGGCCTCAGCCTCCTTTTGAGGTGGCCCTTGCACTTCTTAGAGCATCTAGGTCCCTTGGACCTTTGAAACCAAAAGCACAATATACTCCTATCTCTCCTACTCATGTGTGACACGCTCATTCTCATAGGTATGTTAGTCCATCACACCACTCTAGGTCCACCATTCGGACAACTCCTTCACCTCGGTATACATCACCTCCACATTCTATTTCACATAGGTGTCCATCACCTCTATGTTCTGTTTCACATAGGTGTTTGTCACCTCCGCATTTTGCTTCACATATGCATCCACCACCTCCACCATATACTCATCAGTCACATGCATATAGGATTCATTCACCTGCACAATGTCTATCTCATATACCACCACTCTTAGATCATGTTCACACATCTTCATCTCTTCCTACATCGGGTGGAGGACCCTTGGTATTCACTTTTATTAGATAGCTTGCACATACTCATACACTTGGGGGCATCATGCTCATCCCCCATCCTACTCTTGCATCACTAACAACTCTATCATTTCTATAATCACATTCTATACATCATACCACACATATATAAGCATTCATCACATACACTTTGATACACTCTTATGATAAGGTTCACACTTGACTATTGGGCATACTATACACATCAACCTCATACATTACACATTTCACATCTATGATACATTCTTCCAAACATTGCACATCCTACACATCTTCGAAATCTTCTTCTTACATCTACTATATATCTTACGCGCTTTTTTATTTCTACACATTACACACCTTACGCCTGTAGAACATATTCTTCTTCCTACATCTTCTTATATACATCATACGCACTTTGTGCTACATACTATACACATCTTCAACATCATCTTCTTACATATACTATGCATCATACACACTTTGTGCTCTTCTACTACACCTTCTATACATCTTGTGTTGCACACTACACATCTTCACTTGGCCCATTCAACACACATCTTTCTAGTGTCAAAATCTCAAAAACATACTACATACTTACAATCTACATATTCCTAGCACATCCTACTTACACATCTCACTATTACACTTCAGGATCGAACCCTTACAAGCACACACTACACGATGACGTAATTTAGTCTCATGGTTCATATGTGATCATGACGGTTTAAATAAGAAGTGAGCCTCACCTCATCACATTTACATCATTCTATGCTTGGTCCTCACAATACATCAATATTTCTAGCTATCATGTGACTTTATTCTACAATTTATACTTTGTGCTTAATAATCATGACTCTCCTACAATCTTATTCACACATTCTATGATCTATGCTAAATCATCAATCATTCTAGTGTCTCATTCACACCTTCCTACATCCTAATTCAGTATTACACATCACATGACATCATCCTATAATATGTGTTTCACACTTTAATTCATCAACTTTTTCTCGCATACAACAACATCATTCAAACCATTTCCCAATGATGCACTCTTATTATACGGTTCATTCTTGATTGTTGAGGGGTCTTGTATAAATGAACCTAATCCCACTCATGCATACATCCATACTTGGGGGCACGCTGCCCCTATCACACTCACACTACATTCCATTCCATCTCATCCACAACATGCTGCACATATTGGATGCATTTATTCTTGCTTTCTTATGCTTACATGTATTCCTTATTACACATGTTAGATATATATTTTGTATATCATTTTATCTATCAGACATACATGCACATTCAATTTCCTTCTAGTTGTGATCAAAGACTATACATAGATTAATACACGCAACATGGATGCTTAGCACGACCTCATGCCAGCCTCTCGCAGTGGATCCTCTGAGCATCCACATTAAAACGCATTCTAGGTGCTATTGTTTTATTTTCATAGCTCATTACTTTGTCGGATTATACATGATTTGACATACTTTTTATCTTCCTAACATGCTAATGAGTGCTTCATGTGTAAAATTTGATTTATAGGTTTATTCTCCTCCATATTTCTTTGATGTTTTCTTAACCTTGTTTTCCATTATTTGATGGTTTTTCCTATGCTTTGTATTGTGTGCACATCAGTATTATTTCGGCCATTGTGGCCTCGATTGTCTTGTGACATCATGAGTGATGTCCCATGTTTGCAACCCTCTTTTTGCAGTCTACTTTGTCTTATTTCTTGGTAGCCTACATATTATTTTCTATATGTGTTTTTATATTGTTTTCACTAACACTTGTCTTCTAGCCATTGTTTGCATGTGCCTTGGTTTCTACCAAGCACATTCCCTCCTACATACCGGTATCACTTTAGCATGGGGTCCTCTTTTGGGCCGCATCCTCCTAGCGATGTCACATGCACCCCAAATGAGGGGGCATCTATTGGGTGAATCAATCACCCCATTTAGCAGATTATAATCAAAGTTCATTGTCTACAAATCATAGTTCAACAATCTACCATCACACCAATCCCAGATAATACAACACGATTCAACATAGTCTACAAACTTAGATAGGGTTCTTAAATCGACTTGGGTCCTTACTTCAGCACAAACACTAGCACCCAGAATCAGACTTGGGTGCCTAGGTGCTTCTTTCCTTCTTGGGAGCCTCGATACCACAAGCGGATGTAAAAATTTCTTCAATTCAACATAGTTTTTAGCATTGCCACATAGGCTTTTCATAGGGCGGAGTAGTTTTTCAGCATTGGGAAATTGCATTTGGTCGTATTTATTTGCATTAGATTGAACTTGTACACACCATCTGCAGTTGTGTTTTTTACTTTGGGAAGTAGTCAAAGGTTGGATAATGACACTAGACCTTTCTCCCTAAACTAATTTTTTTCATGGCATAGGATTCCCCAAAAACCAACATTTAGTGCGCCTAAAAATTATGGGAAGCAGTCAAAGGTTGGATAATGACACTAGATCTTTCACCCTACACTGCTTCTTCCGTGGCATGAGATTATCCTAAAAACTTGCCCTTCATCGACATTTTAAGGATCCTCTCTACACTCTTTTTACTCATCATGAATTAGTTGCACATATTCCTTTTCTACTTTTAAACATTTTACACACTTTTCTATATACACATATTTGACTAATTGTTCGTTCTTCTCTTTTGCAGGTCCATCCTTATGGGAATTGGTATTTGACATCAACACATGAAAAACATCGTCATCAATAACATGTACAACATCAACAATATGCATGTGCATTTCCACCCTAGGGTCATCATCATCACTTTTATTTTTACTTCCTCTTCTATAGTTTCTACACTTCACACTTTTTATCACTCCACACTTTTCTTGTCTTAGCACACTCTTTCTACATCGATCTACATGGTTATCAGGTACGCATCTCTATCTACTTTATGTTACCAAGATTTCCTCTCACCAACATAAGGATGGCACAAATGTAGACACTTGAATCACACATTTTGGGTAAATTATTAGGTCCTAATCACATACTACTATTCATATGCTTCTTATGGGAGAAAAGTACTAGTTGATCACTATAATTGGTCTTTTAGGTTCTTTCCTAGTCTCTCTTTTGACCTTACAAACCTCACTGCCCTAGTTTGACCCTTCACATATCACCTTTTCTAGCTCTAGACACCAATGCCTAGCTAGGACGTCAGCGCGCATGTGCCCTTGTCCCCTCTAAACACACTAGACCTCTTTCTACTTAGCTCACTCCTTTTAGGGTCCTTTCTAGCTATTAGGCATCCTTATCTCTTAGGGGTTAGCCTTTTAGTGATCAATTACAAAATTTAAACAAGAGAAGCATATAAATATAAAGTTATGTGACCAAATTAAAGGACCAAGCTCTAAGCATATATACTATCACCTAAGGTTACATCTCACAAGCATCTAAAGAGAATCATTGTATCCATCTAACACCACTGCAAGTGAAAAGGGATCATTTTTGCATCACACTTCATAGGAGGGAAGTCTATTTTATTCCATGCACACATCTATTATATCTAGCTACTTTTCTCACTATCAAGTGTGACATGCACAAGATCCACCTAGGGCATGATTCCACACACAAACACATAGAACTACATTAGGTTTGATATGTAGTGCAACTCTCAGTTGTAAGATCACCATTGTGACAACTGAGGATAGTCTGACCCTCATTTTACATCTTTCTTTTTTAGGATTTGATGTTATTTTGAGGGTTTTGTATGTGATTTCTACATTGCATGGTATCAAATACATCTTCTGGAGTTGTGCGACATACTAGTGATAGACATCAAAGGTTTCAAATCAACTAGGGACCATGCAACATTGATTTCTAGATCTCATGTGTAGATCATGTCACCTAGGAATGGATCCTAGCATCAAGGTGCCCCAGTACCACTCCATGAGCCTTAGTCCCTGCTCCCCCTGACACTTTTTCATTTTTCTAGGCTCGGTGGTGATCTCCTTTGTTCCATTTTGATCAGCCACCTTCACACATTGCCAGAATATTGTGAAATCAGCTAAGTGTCTTAACTCTTCATTACACTTAGGATTTTACTTTCATTGCTTGTTGTTTGATTCCTCTAGTGTTCTTTACTCGCCATATCTACTTATCTAGAATTTAACATAAGCAATACTATCCATTTTACATTATTTTTGTTAAATCGGAGAGAGAGAGAAAAAATATAGGTGAGTAAGTGGAGAAGAATGAGGGAATTGTATTAGTGAGCTAAACCTAGATTTCGCTAGCTAAAATATAAATATCTTTTAAGTTCAATTAGAAAACACATTCAAACACGTGTAATTTATATAAAGAACATGAAACAAAAACAAAGATTGATATAAAGTTCAAACGTTGATTTTCATTCCATTATCAATAGGTACAAAACCCTTTTATCATTAAAAATTGGCATACATCCGACTAAGTGAAAGAAGGAGAATGGAGGAAAATTACTAGATAGGAAAGAAAGAATTACATTATGTTATAGAAAGAGAGAAAAACTTATCCGTTGGAATGGAGAGAACATTCTAATTGATATCTAAAAGAAGTGACTCTTCACATTCTCATGTGAATTTTCAACTTAAAGTGGAATCTCAATGAAGAAATAAAAACTTTAAGTGACTTAAGTCACGTTTACAAAAAAATTCTCAATGGAGAAATAGAATGTTAGAGAGAGAAAAGAAGAGAGAGAAAATGTGATCAAATGAAGATGCTCAAGGATGAAGTTATGCTCTTCCTCGTTGTGGAGATGAATTTTGTAATAGAATAACATCTTCCTTGGATACTTTTCTCGATAAGAGAAGGTATTTTATTGGACTTAGAAACGGTTCTCCGGATCTTATCCCTATTGATAATCTTTGGTCATGCCACAAACATGATCTCTTGTCTCCCACATGAGAAAACACTTAACTGGTAATTATTAGGAAGCATACGCTCACATCACACATGCCCCAAATTTGGTAATAAAAATCACACCATGAGATCTCTTGGATTTGACAATATCAAAATTTTATGAGAATCCTCAGTGGCAACATAACAATCATCTTAAAGGAAGCACTTCCTCTTTGTGATATGGAATCAAACACTGATTGAAATTATTTCCTAAAGAATAGGAGATGGTAAGGAGATTGAGAATAGACCAAAACCATGGTTACCATCATGAAATCCTTCAAATGAATCAATTAAATGTTTTGTGCTCAACAACCCTCTTATGTGGAGAGCACACACTAATACTGAGAGGGTGGGGGTGAATTAGTATTATAAAATATTTTACTTATTTAAAACTTTAACATCCATAACAATAAAAATCATATAAGATCCAACAATTATGAAACACAAGATTTATGTGGAAACCCTTTTGGGAGAAAACCACAAAGAAAAGACTGCTTGGATCTACTATCCAAATCTAGTCACAAAATTAATTTCTTTACAAATGTTTATAGGCACCAACCTATTGGAGACACCAATCCCCAATTCCAAGCACAAAATCTACCAATTTGTGAGCACCAAATCACTTGAGACACCAATCCTCAATGTTGAGCTCCAACTCAGCCAATTTGTGAGCACTAACTAATTGGAGACACCAATCCCCAATTTTTGAGGCATTTACCTCAACAATACAAACCTCCACCTTATGTCGTTGATTCTTCAACCTGATGATGGAATTCAAGTCATATTTCCAACATAGTCAATGTTATTTGGGTAAGTTCATGGAAATGGGGGACCAAAAGGGGGTCAAAAGTGGCCATTTTTTCCAGAAATTAGAAAAATTGAACTTTAACTAATAATTTGGCATACATATGCTCAAAATTTGACAATGTGATGAAAAAAAAATTGTAGTGCTCAAAATCTAGTTTCTAAACTACTATTTTTTTAAAATGGTGGATATTAAGAAGGTCAAATGTGGTGCGCACATAAATTGTGCCTATTTTTGTGTCAAAAATATAACATAGTGTTGTGTGTGCACCCCACCCCATTTTTGACTTCTGTAAACTATTTTACAAATCCATTTGGTAGAAAGTTAGCTAAGACCATGTATGAGGTCCCACTAATTTTTCATATTTTTTGATGAATATATAATTTTTTACTAATTTTCAAAGTGAACACATCCCAAAAATGAAATATTTGTGTGTACACCCCTAATTTTGAGAAAAATAGTCAAAAATTGTTTTTTTAGTGCGTGTAGAATGGAGTTTAAATCGAACCTTGTTTTTTAAAATCTGGATGAAAAACAATAAATTATGTATAAAAAGTATACATGTGTTTTGGCAAGAAAATAAGGCACTAGTAAAATAAATTAAGGATGAGAGTCTTAAACTAATCAGATTTTAGAAAGAAATATATTGTCACAAACGTAAAAGAGAGCTTGATGTTGTAGTCTAGGTTTTTAGGAATTTATTTTTATAACACATGAGAAATCAAGGCATGCACTTGAGATTGTTATGTTTTTTGTAAAACACAGATTTATTCATGAAGTACTCACCTAAACCTTAGGATTAAATATCCAAGCCAAAGAAAACAAAACACGCTCACATTTTTATTTTCTTAGTGAAAAAATCAGCTTTACATAGCAAAAACATGCATGCCATAATGTGAGTGCATTATGACACACTTATTTTATTGCATGATCGAGTTATAATGCAACCAAACCATAACGCGTTCGCATTATGTGCAAAATGGCCAAAAATTGGATTTTAGTTGCTTTTAGTGCCCCATCTCCATACACATGCCCCTTTATATTTCAATTATTCCTTTGTACTCTTCACTATTGTTCCATAAATCTCTCTCTCCCATACTTCTTTGTTGTTCCCTTTTTTACAATCTAGTTTGAATGATCTCGCTATTTTTCTTCTTTTCTCCTTCCAAATCTACCATGAGTTTTAATGATACACCTTTACACTATTGCTCCACACACCTTTCCACTTGATACACTCACTTCTATGCACATTTGATCATGTACTTCCACACAAAAATATGCCCTCTTCTCCTTAATTCACATTTTCTTCTTCCTTAAAATTCACCATTTTTTGCATCGATATCTGCTTGAGTTTGCTCTTCTTTCCTCTTTTGTAATTCAATATTAATACATACTTGAGAAATCTACTTGAGACTTAGAAAGATGTCTTCATTAGATTCTCCTCTCTTCTCCTTTCAATAGTTCACTATTTTCTCCACTTAAAAAACATTTCTCTTTAATTTGAGTCTATTTTATACCCGATTATACCTCTCTACTTTGGGCATCATGACTAGATGTAGGTTGGCTTAATGAGCTTCTTTCAAACAAAAACAAAGTCAAAATTTATTTAATCACCTAAGCAAGAAACATATCAAGTGAAAAATAGAGGCGGTCATCCCGCAACCACCATAAACCTAATTTTTATGCCTTGGAATGATATGATTTACCCGAATAATGGAGATTCAAATATGATTATGTTTGAACTACGATTAGTGGCCTTTGACTTTCCCTCACCACATAACCTGTAGCTAAATTTCATACATTACTTTAAGTCCTCGTGATCGGAAACTTCACTTAACTAGGTCATATATTTTCTCAAACATGATAAACATATCGCTCCGTATGTATCAATGTGACCCTGCACCATTCAAGTGTAGTTGTAGAGTCTAGACCAATATGCTAGCACCGGACTAAACATATTTCTATCTTTGAGCAACCAAAACTACTATGATTTTATCCTAGCTCACTAAACATACTCCGAGCTCTAGGAAAAGACATTAGGTCAAATGAGTTATGCCTATCTCCGGATGATCAACACTACTCCGAGATCCGCACCATTTATAATCATATCTTCATATGACCAATATTATAGGTGGCCTCTATACCATTTGCACTTTGAGCTCTAAACCATAAGCATTGTAACCGAGCTTTTCCAAATAATTTACACTTCGATTTCTAGACCATTGTTACTACGAGCTCTAGATAAACTCTACTACGAGCTCCAAATGATAGGAATTATGATTGAGCTCGGAAATGCTACACTATGAGCTCTGGATGACAAGAATTTAACCTTTGAAATTAATGAAAATAAATCCAACAATCTCCATTTTATCATTGATGAAAACCTACTACCTTACATATAAATAATCTATGAATGTAGCTTGCTCCCCCTTTCTACAATACTCTCCTTTTCTATAATTCTTGTTGTACTAATCCCCCTTCTTTAACTCTCCCCTTTGACATCAATGGAAAAGGAAAATTCCCAAAACTCTCCTTGTGAAGTATGCAACAAATAATCTCTTTCTGACTTGTTTTCACTATGAAGCTAAAATTCTAATGAAATTATTATCTCTCCCTACGTTTATGCTTCCTTTAGTGTCCGGATTAGGATGATATCACTCCCAAATTTTGTCTGAGATATTCAAACATTTCTTTTAGAAGAGGCTTAGTAAAAATATCAACAATCTATTCTTTTGTGGCAATATATTCCAAATTAACCTACTTTTCTACAACTTTCTCTCTTAAAAAATGATACTTGATGGGAATGTGATTTTTTCTAGAGTGCATAACCAGATTATTTGATATGTTTATTGCACTAGTGTTATCACAAAGTATGGAAATTGGAAAATCAAACTCTACCTTGATGTCCTTCAATGTTTTCTTCATCCATAGAACTTGTGTGTAACATGACACCACTGCAATGTACTCTACCTCAACTATAGATAAATAAATGGAAGCTTGCTTCTTTCTTAACCAGGATACCAAACTATTTCCCAAAAATAATGCTCCTCCACTTGTACTCTTTCTATCATCAACACAACCAACCTAATCTGCATATGTATACTAAGAGTGAAATCTTCATCCCTAGAATACCAAAATCCATAATCTAACATTCCTTTCATATATTTGAATATTATTTTGACAACCTACACATGAGTTTCTTTTGGAGTAGCTTGAAAACGTGCTACCAAACCTACTTCTTGCATCACATTTGGTCTTGATGCTGTCACATACAATAAAATTCCAATCATTGATCTATAAAGAGTTTGATTTTCTTCAGGAGACTCATCATCCTTTCTCAACTTATAACATGTGACCATAGGAGTACTAATTGGTTTGCAATATTCCATTTTAAACTTCTTCAACATCTCTTTAACATACTTAGTTTGTGAAATAAATATGCCTTTGTTTGATTGAGAAATTTGTAAACCAAGAAAAAGATAACTCACCAAGCATGGAAATTTCAAACTCCTTTTACATTTCAACAACAAACATTTAACACATCTTGTCACTACTTCCTCCAAAAATGATATCATCAACATACATAAAAATAATCAGCTGATTGATTCTCACCTTCAATTTTGATGTAAATATTGCTATCAAAAATTCCCTTTTTAAAACCTTGTTGTTGTAGATACTTGTCCAGTCTTGAATACCAGGCTCGAGGGCTTGTTTCAGTCCATAAAGAGCTTTCTTCATCTTGCATACATAATCCTTATCATATGATAAAATGAATCCTTTTGGTTGTTTAATATAAAATTCTTCTTCCAAATTCCCATTTAGAAACATTGATTTAATGCCCACTTTCTATACTTTAGAATTTTAAAACAAAAAAATTCCAAAAAAATTCTAATGGCTTCTAAACATGAAACAAGAGCAAAATTTTCATCAAATTAAATACCTTCAACTTGTGCATACCCCTTACAAACTAACCTTTCTTTATTTCTTACAACTTTTCCATCTTCATTCATCTTGTTCCTTAAAAATCCACTTGGTGCCAATCACATTTTTATCTTTTGGTCTTGGGAAAATATCCCATATTTCATTATTCTCAATCTAATCTATCTCTTCTTCCATTTCTCCAATCCAATGTTTTTCTTCACTTGCTTCAATAAAATTCTTAGGTTTTATCTTGGATAGTAAAGATAGATTTGCATGTTCAACTACATTTTCCAATCTTCTTCTTGTCTATACTCTAATGTTTTTGTCACCTATAATATATTTTTCTGAATGGTTTCTTTGGACTGATCTAGATGGTGTTTTTGTATCCTTTCTTTCAACTTCTTCCTTTTCATCTTCTTCTTCATCTTCATTGCTTGCTTCCTTTGAATAATCAGTTTCTTGTGTCTTATTATTTTTATACTTGATATCATCCACTTTCACATTTGTACTTTTAAAAATCTTGTGCATTCTCATGTTATAACATTTATACACCTTTCTTCTTTAGGAGTACTAAGGAAAGATACCTTCATCATATTTGGAATTGAACTTACTCAAGTCGTCATCATCTCTTTTGATATAGAATTTTGTTCTAAACACTCTGAAATATTTGAGGGTTGCTTATATGCCCTTCCATAATTCATAGGGTCTCTTGTTGTTTACTATAATTTTCCCTCTATTTAAAATGTAAACTTCCATGTTGAGTTCTTCTCTCCAACACCTATCGACAACTTAGAATCATTTACCACTATGTTTCCATTTCCTAAAGTGTTATATTCTTTCTCTCTGTAATTCTATTTTCTTGAGGATTCATTGTATTTGAGTAGTGTGTCCTTAGTCCATGATTCTCACAAAATTATTCAAACTCATTTGAAGTAAATTATCCTCCACGGTAAGATCTTAGGCACTTGATTCTCTTACCAGTTTCATTTTCAACTAAGGCTTTGAACGCCTTAAACCTCTCAAATGCTTTAGATTTCTCTTTTAGAAATGTAATCCATGCCACTATAGAATAATAATCATTAAATAACATGAAATATATATCACCTTACATGCTTTGAGTTCTTATAAGCCCATAAATATCAATTGGAAAAAGTTCTAATATCTTTGTTGTTGAGTACTCCTATGTCTTGAATGAAACTCTTGTATGTTTCCCATGTTGCCATTTATTGCATAGAGTATTTTATAGTTTAGTGATATTTGGTGTGTCTCTAACAACTTGTTTGTAACTAAATTTTACTAAATTATAAAATTTTATATGATCCGTTCTTATATGCCATGACCATATTTCATTTACTTGCCCCATGTAGCATTTTTATCCTTTAATCTCACTGAGAATATAAAGATTATTAGTTGTTATACACACATCAGCAACTACATTTCCTATTTTTTCCTTTCTGATCTCACATCCTTCAACATGAAATGTGACAATATACCCTTGATCACTCATTTGGATCACACTCAAAATATTATGCTTCAATCCTTCAACATACAAGACATTTTCAGTTTTTGATTTACCATTGTTAAGGCTAATAGTTCCTTTACTTGATATCCTTGTTGTAGCATTGTCTCCAAACTTCACAATACCTCCATTCAATTCTTTCAAGGTAAGAAACTTAATTTTTCTCCATTCATGTGGCTTGAGAAACCACTATCAATATACCATTGATTTCCTTCATTTTTGCATGAAACATTGTTTGAACAAGCATAGATTTTTCTTTATTCTTTTCTTGCTCTTGCTTCTTCTTCCACAAATTTTCTAGTTCATCCTTTTGATTATCCATGGTTTCCTCATTCTTATTCTTCCTGGGATATTCCACAAAAAAATCTACAAAAACATGTTATATGCCCATAGTTGTGGCATTTATAACATTCAACATTAAAATCCATTAAAGGAGAAAATGAGTTGTAGTTTCTATTTGAGGACACATAAGAACTTGTATTTGCATTCTTCTTCCTACCAAAATTTCTTGCATGAGTTCTAAAATCAATTTCTTTATGACCAAACTGATTGCATGAAAAATAATAACCATAAAAAGAATTCTAAAACTTGGTTATGTGATGTTGCCTTGGGAAAAGGCTTATGAGTTTATTTGAGCTCTTTTTTGGAGGAATACTTGTATTCTCGAGGAGCATGAATCTCTTTCTTCTTGTTTCTTTCATTTAGAGTGCTTATACTTTGAGGAACATGAGTCTCTTTCTTCTTGTTGGTTTCATTTCTTATATGAATTTTAAGACCATTTGCGTAGTTCTTTGACTTTTCAAAGTTTTCCTTCTTTGGTAGTATGTTGGGATCTTCTTTGGCGGTCCCATAATATTATTTGTACCGAAGACCAGTCTTGAAAAATGGTGATCTATGGTTGTTCATAATATCATCTAAAACTTCAGATCCCTTCTCAAACTTGAGGCATATGTTTAACTTCGTAGTTGTTTTCTCAAGATATGTTCTTAAGGAAATAATCTCAAATTATAGCTTCTCACAAACTTCTTCTTTCTCTTTCAGTTTGGTTTTCACAACCTCATCCATACTTTTGATCTCTTTAAATTGAATATCCATACTAATGATGACATTTGCAAATTCTTCAAGATCTTGTGACATTTTAGATTTTGAGGCACCATATTTTTCTTCAAATTTTTGAACCTATTATTTTTGTTTCAAATTCTTCTTCTTTAGTATTTTCACTTCATTTAGGGCATAAATGAGCTCTCCTTCAAGATCCATTTCACCTCCAACTTCAAAATCTTCTTCATATTTTGAATCCATCTCTCATTCACTTTATTTTTTCTTTATTTCCATGAACAATTATTCTTATTGACCTGTCATATGTGCTTTTGAGATCGACCTTATAGGTGTTAAACTATTTTTAAGTGACCCACTTTGATATCAATTAAATAGCACACACTAATACTTTTGAGGGGAGGGGGTGAATTAGTAATGCACAATATTTTTCTTATTTATAACTTTAACATCCATAATAACATAAATCATACAAGATCCAACAATTATGAAACAAAGGATTTATGTGAAAACCATTTTGGGAGAAAATAACAGAGAAAAAAATACTTATATCTACTATCCAAATCTAGTCACAAAATTATTTTATTTACAATTTTTTGTAGGCACCAACCTATTGGAGACACCAAGTAATAACTCGAGCTAATTCATGAGCACAAACTCACTATAGAAACCAATCCCTAATTTCAAGCACCAAATCAGCCAATTTGTGAGCACCAACTCACTGGAGACACCAATCCCCAATTTGTAAGGAACCTACCTCAACAATACAAACTTCTACCTCCTATATTTGATTCTTTAACATGGTGATGGAAATAATTCATACTTTCAACATGGTCACTACTCTTTGTATTTCATTTCTTCGTTCTTACTCTTCACCGCTATTCCGTAAATCTATATATCCCTTCTTCTTCTTCTTTTCTCTTTTTGGAAATCTTCTTTGAATGATCTCTTATTTTTCTTCTTTTCTCCTTCTGAACTCTAGCTTGATTTTTAATGATATGTCTTTATAGTTCCACTCCACACATCTATTCCACTTGTTTCACTCAATCACATTCACATTCGATCATGTTCTTCCCACACAATAATCAACACTCTTATCCTTAATACATATTTTATTCTTCCTTAGAAATTTTCCATTTTATCCATCAAATATCTACTTGAGTTTACTATTCCTTCCTATTTTGCATTTCGATATTTCTCCATAATGATAAATCTTCTTGAGACTTAGAAAGATGTTTCGTTAGTCACTCTTGTCTTCTCCTCTTAATAATTCGTTATTTTCTCCACCCCCAAAAAAATTCTCTTTAATTTACATATCTTTTATACCTAATTATACCTCTCTACTTTAGATTTCATGATTAGATGTAGGTCGGATGAAATAGCTTCTTTCAATTGCAAAATAGAGTCGTAGTTATTTAATCAACAAATCAAGAAACATATCAATGGAAAAATAGATGAGTTTACATACAACCATCATGAAACTATTTTCTTTAAATCCTTGGAATGATTGGATTTTCCTAGAATAATGCATATTCAAGTATGATTCTATTTAGAAAATGATTAGTGGATTTTGGATTTCCCTCACCACTTAACCTATAGATAAAGTTCATACATTACTTACAAATCCTCATGATGAGGGGAATTCACTTAATCACGTTGTATATTTACTCAAACATGATAAACATGTCACTCTAGATGTATCAATGTGACCTGGACCATCCAAGTGTATCTCTAGACCAATACACTAGCTCTAGACAACCAACCCTACTATAAGTTGTGCCTAGTTCACCAAACATACTTCGAGATCCATATGACACACATTGGGTCAAACGAGCTATTCCTATCTCTGAACGACCAACAATAATTCAAGCTATGGACAATTTATACTCCTATATCTAGACGAACAACACTATAATTGAGCTTCGACCATTTAAAATTTGAGATTGGGACCATAAGCATTGTAAGCGAGCTGCTCTAGACTATTCACACTTTGAGCTCCAAACCAACACTAATATGAGCTATGGATGATAGGAATTATGACCTAGCTCCATATGAGATACACTACGAGTTCTAGATGACAAACATTGAACCCATGACATCAACGAAAATAAATCCAACAATTTGCTTTGATTCGGATAGAAAATGAGCTTCTATTTATTTCTAGGTGTTTACACGGGTCCTCAATGATGATTTTATATGTGACTTAGATGTGGTCACCAAGGGATAAATAATTATCCAAATCATATGATACTTTATTCGTTTGAAATATTTTTTCGAGAGGAAGAGATGCTCCAATTTTAAGACAATTCTCTCAATGGGATCAACAAAAAGTGCAAAATACAATGAAGAGAGAAAATATTATGGAAAAATTGGTCATCTATATCTCCACAAATAGACACCTCATCATGGAACAGATATATCAAATGAAATATTATTGTAAGAGGGATATTTACTCCAAATTTTAGGATATTTGGCTCATTGAGTCACTCGAAAGTGCAAAACAGCTTTTGACTATTCTAGGCACAAATGGATTTTGTTGGATGGAAAAATATTTTTGAAAAATACCATTTCATGATATACTATGAGTAATAGATCATATTAAAGGCATTTCCGTAGAGAAAAGTGTGAAAATTTTCAAGGATTTTCATTTACAAGATCAACAGGAGTGAGTAAATGTTGTTTGAGAAAGATAAGGCATCCAAGCTGGTTTTAACAACCAAGTTTGGAGGAGAAATGAATTTTTAATGGAGTTTCACCATGCTATTTATCTAATTTTGAGTTATGGTTTTGGGGAAAGTGTAAATTTCAAATCATGACTTAAGTGAGGGTGGATTTTGGAATTCACTTTAACAAACATGAAAGTACACCATATTTACAAATCCCACCTCTAAATGGTTCACCAATCAACATGGGGCACATTTTTGAGATGTAAACAACACTCCCAACTGTACCAATGAAATGAGGAAGCCCAAAATTCACTTAGACCTTGGGAAAGGGCATTTTACTACTCAAAATAAGAACCTTTTTAATTTTTGTTTCCTTTTGCTTTTGGCATGGACCAATTAGGTGAATGAACACTTATGGAGGAGAGGAATCACAATAAAAATTGAAAAAAAAATCCACCTCCCTAAATTCTTCCATGATCCAAAATTGTGCCCAAGTCACTTAAGTTTCTAACATCAATAACTCAACGAGAATTAAAACACGAAAAGCTTGTTTTGGGTCCAAGACCAAAACTTTACGTTTACAAGGGTAAAATATATAAATTTAAATGGAAATAGGAAAAAAATAAAATTAAACTATTTAGAAACCTTGAAAATGCATTCTCTTTTAATGTTGATCCAACTCACCCTTTTAGCATAGGAAGGTGTGATAGTGAGCTGAGATACCATAGGAGCTTGAGATGAGTACAAAAATAAATAACACTCAGAGCATGAAGGGAGATAAATAAGATTTGATTTGACCATTTTTAGGCTCTTGAATTTCTCAAGCCTACCAAACCCTTTAGTGTAATTTATCTCTTTTAGAAATACTTGTGTGCCTTAGTGTTTGAAAGGTTTCAAATCTCGATGTTTCTAAAATTTTATCTCAGACCTTGAAATATTTATGATGACTATGATATAGGATTTTAAAACCACCCAAGGCTCCCAAACCTTCCACACAAGTTTATATTTCTTTAATGACCAAGAACAACTTTTCCTAAAAAAGTGCAAGAGGTGAATGTCTTTGCAAGACTAGTGCAAATATCCAAAACCTTATCTAAAGTATACTATCATGAAGTAGAATCTAATGCCTTTCCAATGACTATGATTTGGTCTTCTCAAATCACTCGTAGTTCCTAAAACTTTTCACGTGAATTTATCACTTGCAAATAGACATGTTTGACAATTTTGATCAACTTCTTCGAGAAAATGGAAAAAATTTCCATATGGTTGTCATGTAAAATGCTTAAACATTTTAAATTCCAACAACTAGTTCATACTCAAAACCTTGTCTTGGTTTGGGTGAAGCACAAACAAGGAAATAAGAAACACCATAATATAACACCTTTAAGTAAACTAGTGCCTTATTCATTGGGTATAATAGACTCAAAGAGATATTGGAATGAAAAGAGATGAACACACAATGGGAAAGAAACACATATACTAATAAATAAAACAAACCATGCAATGGAAAAATAAACACACCACATGAAAAAATCTTAATCACCTATGGTACATGCGGGGACAACCCAATTTTACTACAATACTTGTTGTGTTCCGGATGTTACTGTGTATGAGTATCACAAAATGATGTTGCCATGAAAATACATTAAATGGTTCAATAAATTAAGACCCATTTCTCAATTTCTTTGGAAATAAAAGTGCTCCAAGAGTTCTCCACGTATCCAAGAAAAAGACCGTTATGTGCTTCTTCTTGAAAAAGTCTCGCATGAATCCTCTTGCAAGTGAATATCCATCGAAATAGCTCCTTGTCATTCATGCTTTTGATTTATCATTTTTCACTTCACCTCTACTACAAAATTGATTCTTGATCATATTAGGCTCACCACGTTCACAACTAGGCTCATTTTCTTCGATGGGAATCTACTCCTTTCTTATCATGCTCTATATGACTATGGTTTCTATGAGTTAGTTCTTGGTAGAAATTTTGAGACTTTCAACACCATCATAGGATTCTTGTTGCTCTATATTTCCTAGTTACTCTAAATAGTCCTCCTTCACACACATATGCTCATTCTCAATTTGTTTCTTTCTATGATGTGACTCACATAGTGTTTCATCTTTTTGAAAAGAGAATGGAAATAAGGTTGACACCATAGTATATAGATCATCATCCTCATTATTAACATGTTAAGCCACATTAGCCATCTTTGTCTTAACGCACAAAAGTATAACCTAAGGATTTGATTATAGAAGATCAATGGTTTTGGCTAACATGGGATTGTCTTTAATGTTGGGACTTACATCTTGATATAAATCTCTAGAGAAGGTTGGTTCCTCTACCTACAAACCTAATGCTAGGACTACTCCTAAAGCTAAAAACACAACTATTTAAGCTTAAACTATTCATTCACAAGGACTCGAGTTAGAGAGATTGAATGGAAATGAAATCCTAAGCTAAGAAAGAGGTGACAACACTAAGAAAAGGGGGATGAAAAATCTCCATGAGGGAAAATAGAGAGGAAATGTTGAAGGAAAGGTCAGACAAGTGTGACACAGATCAAAACTACATGAAACCCTCCATTTTGTGCATAAAACACTTCCAAAATGAAACTTGTAAAGGATAAATACATGCACAACATACTTAACAAAAATGGAGAGGAAAGAATGCAACAAAACATAGGTTAGGGTAGAGAAATAACCACAAAACATGATTTTATTTCCAAAGGAGTATACACATATCAATAAATCTAAAGTAGAAAGAATAAGAACACATTGTAGAAGCCAATTGGAGGCCGACAACCCATATCTTCTTGGAACAACATTTTGACATGACTCCTTTAAAATTGAGAGAGTCTAACCCTTTACAAATGAATGGTTTATAAAATATAGAGAAAGAGAGAGAGAGAAAGAGGAGGGAAAGAGAGGACACAAAAATCCAAATTGAACCACCCATCAAACACAATAAATCATTGTAAACACACATGGGCACATGATAAAACAATTTTTCCACATCATTTGACTTGCAGGAGGTGGTATAGAAACCATGAAATAAATTTGATTGGTGAAGTGGTTGTATGCTTGTAGAAGAAAACTAGAAATTTTCCCGTGTGGATCTTGTTTTTCATTTTCACCTTCAAAATAACATGAAATCTTGCTTTTCTTTATGCTAAAATGAATCCCTTAAAGATACCATTCTAATGCCACTAATTTTTATCAAATTTAGAGCTTTATAATGAAATTTATGGGAAGAAAACCAATTTTGCCTTCTTTCGTGGATTTTATAATGTTCCGTGGATTTAAATTTGAATGTCTTTGTGGATTGAGAAACCCATGAGACACTAGTCTCTAATAATCTGTGGAACTCTCTTCTCCACATTATGTAGAGTTATATCTCTTTGTTATTTGGATTTTTGACCTGTGACCATGTTTCTTCAAATCCGTGGGTTAGGAGAACCCACATAACACTACAATGGGAAGCTTGTAGAACACTAAGACAACATTTTACTACTTTTAACCTTAGTCAATTTAAACTCCCTTTCCTTTACCATATAAATCTTATGGCATGTTCCTCATTTATTGCACCTTTTATATGGTGAAATTAAACCCCTTTTTCTATAGAATTGATCAACCTGCAGAGCTCCAACTTTCCCAAATCCACGTAATAATATTTCTTGACTCGCAAAAACTAACTTCATAAAAAAATCTTAAGTCCAAACTAATTCTCCCTTTGTTCTATGGATTAGGAGAACCGGTGGAACAATAATCTCCTTCATTCTATGGAAGACTAAATTTCGTTGTTCTACAGATTTTTGAGTAAATTTTTCATAAGTCCAAAATTAAATTTGTAAGTTGTCAAAATATCGTGGGTGTTATATTGGAAAAATAGTTTGGTGATACAACGAGTCTATCTTCCCACTAGATAGAATATCGGTGGCCTTAAATCATCAATTGGGCATGGAGTCAATCTTGAAAAATTGAAATTCTTACCCCTAGATCTGTATGGACTTAAAGCTGACCTGGAATTGCTTTAAGTGCTCTTAGAAGATGATTTCTTGGGGTTTTTATATAACTTGTGAAATTTCCCACAAATATCGATATCTTGTTAAGGAAGGAGCAAGGAGAAATATGATTTACATATGATTTTAGGGGTTGAATGAATAACCTGAAGATTCCCCAAAACACCTTGTTTCCATAATGAAACTTTCTTTGAACTAGACCGCATAAAGCCACCAAAGCCCAAAAAATATATAGAAATATGAAAAATCATACATGCTCCAAATGGGAACATCTAGAGTGTGCCCAAGCACTTAATTTACAAGAAACAAACCTAAACTAATCCTACTCTAACCAAAGGATAAGGAAACTAAAAAAACCAGCTATTGGTTGAGAGAAATAGCTTGAATTCCTTACAGAATTGGACCATGTGATCATTTTAGAAACTAAAAACAAGGAAGAAATGAAATCATAGCCCAAACTTCCTTATTTCTCAAAGTATCAGCTGAGAAGACAATGAATACATCCTCAAAAGTGATAATGACTAGTGGCAACTCAAAATTTGAATCTAAACCAGACAAGTGTTTGATTAGAAATATGTTCTTTTGAGTAGTTTGGCTGATTTGCATGGTTTTCCCATATTCTTCACAATTAGCTCCAAGATTGGAGTTGGTAGAGACACATTATCCTTCATTGCAGATGCTTTTGAGCTGGTTTGGACTTGGTATTAATTTCTCTTGTGCGACATCTCTGCTTCCACTTTGGTGTGTATATTTCCTCTCTCTTCACTCTCTTCCCTAGTCTGATTTTCTGTCAAAATGGAAGAAACTTAAAGGCATGTAGAGCAATGTAAGTCATTGCACTAAGTTATTTCACCTTTCTCACTTGGAAAATATTCTTCCCCACACTCATCGATGTCACAAGTGTTGAAAAAAACTTTTCCTCAATACACGGTCCATTCTAATTTTCTACCTTCAAAGCCACCTACTCTATTTTTCACTAGTTGTCTCCCTTTTTGAATTTTCATCATTCTCATCCTCCTAGTCGATTCACACCAATCTTCAACAAATTTTTAGGTATAATTATTTTTGGAATTAGTTGTAGATAAGGCATTAGGAGAGGATGATCCTTAAAATCACTTGTATAAAGATATGATTTGGGTTCTAGACTTCTGATTTGATCATTTGGAGAAGCCAAATGATCCTCCAAAACATATTTGAATGTCCATAATTCATCCTCTCCATGGAAGTAGAAAAAATCATGATCTATGCACCTTGGAGGATAACTTATGTTGGCATGGGTTGGGTGGAGCATTTGGGAAAACTTTGGAACACCATGGCTTCTTAAAACATTGTGACAAGGTTTTAAAGAGCTAGGTAATGCCTTGGGTGGAGATGGGGAGAAATTTTGTAGATCATAGGGGATATTTTGGGCATGATAGACTTGTAGAGAACCAAAAGGGGAACTAGGAAGTAAAGTATATTCCTATTTTTGGAATGGGACACTGTATTTTCTTGATTCACATAGGGGTATGGAGAATTTGAGATAGTGAGGGAAGAATGGAAGAAATGGGGATGGGTTTCCTTTGGATAGATTGAATGAGTATCTTCTCATCTTACAATGTAATTGCAAAATACTGAGGAAGAGTACTACCTCCTAGGGTTTGGATCAATACAACCAAATATGCATCAAAGGACCTCAAATAATACAAGATTGCAATATCTTTTGAGGGTATGAACTTTTGGAGTATTCTAAGCCATGTCCTTGAAAATATGAAATAAACTCCATTGAAGCTCACTATATTTTGTTGATTTATTCCATGAGAGAAATATCATATACATTCTCTTTGAACCAGTTGTTTAGCTATTCTCCCAGTTGATCCCACATGGAAATGGATTGTGGAGTCAAACTACTATACCAATATCTTTCTTTACCTCTAAATGATGAAACAAGAAGTCTGAGGTAAATATTCTCCTCTCTGATGTTGTGAATGGCACAATGGTTGGCTATGTCTTGAATGTGGTTAGTAGGATATTGATCTCCATTTACATAGAGGATGGGTATGGTTTTTAGGGTTGTTTTGGGTATTTCATCCCATTTCTATAAATGAAGGGGATTGAACTGAAATGAGATAATGGATGGGTTCTTTGGAGATTGATGAGATGGGTGAAACATGAAAAATGAATGGAAGGATGAAGGGAATGGTATGCCTACTTTCGAGAATGGGTTTCTTTAACAATGGATTTACTAGATGTATTGAGAACTACCTCTAAAGATTTGATATCACCAAAAACACATCAAAATTAATGATATGAAGTTGTAGAGAACTTCATAATTACTCTCACAATGCATGCCAAAAAATTTGACACTCAAAAGTACTACCCTAGGATTTGATCATGGAAGATAAAAATTTTTTGACAACATGGAATTGTCTTCAAGTGTGGGAATTGCATCTTGAGACAAACCTTTAGAGAAGGATGGTTATTCTACCTAAAAACCTAATGCTAACACTACTCCTTTAGCTAAAAAAACAACCATTTAAGCCTAAACAAGTCATTCCCATGGACCAAAGTTAGATAGATTACATGTAAACGAAATCGCAATCTAAGAAATATGTGATGGCACCAAGAAAATGGGGATGAAAACTCTCCATGAGGGAAAAAAAGAGGAAATGTAGAAGGAGATGTCAAACAACTATGAAAAAAACCAAAATAGTATGAAACCATACATTTCACACACAAAACACTTCCAAAAGTTAACATGTAAAGGAGAAATACATGCACAATATACTTAACAAAGAAAGGGAGAGGAAAGAATGAAACAAAACATAGGTTAGGGAAGAGAAATAGCCACAAAAATGATTTTATTGCCAAAGGAGTATGCACAAACCATTAAATCCAAAGTAGAAGGCATAAGAACACATTGTAGAAGCCAAATGGAGGTCTATAACCCATATTTTCTTGGAACAACATTTTGGCATGATGCCCTTGCAAATTGAGAGATTCTAACCCTTTAGAAATGATTCATTTGCAAAAATATAGAGAAAGGGGGAGGGAAAGAGGAGGGAAAGAGAGAGGAAATGAAAAATCCAAATTCAACCACCCATAAATCAAAATAAATCCCTATAAATGCACATAACAACTTGAAAAATCCATTTTTCTACGTGATTTTACTTACAGGAGGAGGTATGTGAGGACATGAAGAAATAAATTTGGTAGGTGAATTTGTTGTATGCCTATAGAAGAAAACTTGCACTTTTCCTCTACGAATCCCATGTTTAAATTTTTCACCTTCCAAACAACATTAAATCCTACATTTATTTATGCCAAAATGAATCCCTTGAAGATACGATTCTAGTACCACTGATTTCATCAAATTTGAAGCTTCATAATGAAAGTTATGGGAAAAACACAAGTTCTACCTTTTTCTATGGATTTTACAATGTTCTCATGGATTTGAATTTAAATGTATCTTTGGATTGAGAAACTCGTAAGACACTAAACTCTAATTATCCATTGAACTCTCTTCTCCACATTTCGCATGCAGTGTATCTCTTTGTTATGTGGATTTTTGACTTGCAACCATGTTTCTCCATTCCACGGGTTAGGAGAACCCATGAAACAATATAATGGGAAGCTCGTGGAACACTAAGATAGTGTTTCATGGCTTCCAACCTTAGTCACATTAAACTCATTTTCCTTTATTTTTTAGATCTTCATGGCACGTTCCTCATGTATCATGGTATTTAAATGGTGGACTTCAACCCCTTTATTCCATGCAATTTATCAACCACGTGGAGCTCTAAATTTTTCAAGTCCGCGCAACATTGTATTTCCTAGCCACGAAGCACTAACTTCATCAAAAATCAACCAAAGTATAAATTGATGCTCCATTTTTTCCACAAATTAGTACAGCTCGTAAAAACTATGTTCCTTCTTTCTGCAAAAGACTACATTTCAGTGTTCCATAGATTTTCAAGAAAAAAATTTCCTATGTCCAAAATTGAATTTGTAAGTTATCAAAATAGCCTTGGGGTTATTTTGAACAACACTTTATGATGGATATATATTTGTCTCTAGTGGAATCATCCTTGAGATACTCAATCACCTTTTCATCTATCCATTCATAATTGAGAAGACCCTCTTCTACAAACAAAAAAGAGAAAGATTCATATTTAAAATCATATTCATTGGGTGAGTCCTCATGTTGGATCATGAGAAGATGGTTGGATACCTAGGACTCACACTACTAGAACTCATTAGATGTCAATTTTTCCTCACGGTATGCATTACTTATCATTTTGGGTTTTCTTTTTGGCAAGTTAAGATATCCACGATCCTCATAGCTACCAAGTAGATGACTTGTATCCATACTTATTGAGAAGTGCAAACTATCAAATTATGGTTCCATCAAGTCATCATTTTATTTCTCATCGACTCAATCACATATTGGTACTCTTCCATCAATACAAATAGCTCAAGATATTCCTCTAAAGTTATGAAATAGTTTCTATATCTTAAATCTTGGTATAGAATGTCCACCCTTGGGTCATCTTATTTTTTAACATTATATCTCATCTTCCTCGTAGGCATAAATTTATTGATCTTACACTTGAATGGTATTGTGGCACATGACCATTACATCTCGTATATTTCCACCAACATCCTATCGTAAACTCCAACTCAATAGCATCCCATATGAAGCTAAAATATCTTCCAAAAGTATGTTGATATTAAATTTCTTGTTAGGAAAATCTACAAATTCTACTTGAAAATATTTGATCGGACCAATGAGGGGTACTTATTTGGTCTCCATGGAGTAATGATGTCCAAAAAAGCGAGTGAGGCTAAGCCCAAGGGCCTTAGAAATTTTGGCGGTATCATGTTGTTAGAGGCACCAGAGTCAATGATATAGTTACTCAGTTTATACCCACTAATTAACAAAGAGAGGTATAAGGGTTCTAATTTATCAAAATTGGAGGATGTTGAAGCAAGGATGTTCTGATGTGGATTGGTACTTATGGTGAGAAGTGGTTCTTTAATAGTGATATTTATGGAACTCCGACTTTGAAATACTTCCTTTGATAAACTAGACAAGTTTATCAAATTTCTTGGGATGAGTTCTCGATAATCAAACTAAAATAATTGGACTTTGGATTTCTTAACATGGTCAATGATGTCAAAAGATGAAGAAATGGATACTTTGGGAATAATGACATCTTTGAAAGGTGTACGAGTTACATGCTTACAAGAAGGATTATAAATTAATTTGACCAGGGAAGAAGAAAGAGACTTACCTAGATAAGGATATGTGGCTTTGGTTGATTTTGTATCGAGCTTCTTCTTAATCGACTCCATGGAAGTGGGAAAAAATGATCCTCTATTTTTTGTTTTATGTAGATTCACCTTTTAAGGAATCAAGTTCTTCACTTGGGTACCAAAGGAAGTGGCCTCTTTTTTTGTTTGTGGAGTGAGTGAACACTTTGGACAAGAGTAGTTATTCATATCACTCATCGAATCCTCAGAATATTCATCAGATGAGTATTTGAAATACCTAATGTTTTCATATCCAACTTCTTCTTCTCCTTTAGATTTTGATTCAACAATTTCATCTTCTTGGGTTCCACATATTGTATTAACAGGAGAATCATCTAAGTCAAGCCTTTGGGTTGATCTAGAAATATGTTTCTAGTTTTGTTCTTGTTAGAAGAATAATTAACTAAGAGGGGTGAATCAGTCCTTCAAAAATTTTATTCAATTGTATTTAACTTGTGCAAACCATTAACCATTCAACCATACATCAACGCAATCTTAATAACATGAAACAACCATCCATGAGAACATAAACCAAGATAGTACACAAGAACAAAAGATATGAAGTGGGAAACCCTCAAGGGAAAAAAACACACCAAAAATTCTGAATATCTACCTTAATTAAAAATACTTGCATGAATATTACACATCACACAAGATTTCTTTAGTGACACACCAATCCGACGAGGAACACCAAACCCTATTTATCAAGGAACCAACCATACAAGGAGGATACAACCCCAATGATGACCAAGCACCAACTCAGCCACCTGAAGATGAATATCACCTATTTTTTTTTTGCTCATACAAATTATTGTGATCACAAAATTATCTCATACACCTCAAAAACCTATAAAACAACACTCTCTCCTACTTCGCTCAATATTTCTCCTTCATAAGCTGATTAGGTCTAATGACCTTGAATACATTCTAATATTTCCTTATCACCTTCTCATGCTTCTTCTTAACTCTTCCTTGGATCCCTCTAACACTCTCATTTACCTCCTTTAGCTTGCTCACAACTATATCCTCTCCACTTACTCAAATGAGAAAATACATTCACTTTATATACATGACTCATCATAACAACAACCACATGTCAGAAAATATAATTAAGGTAGGTCATGAAGACATTAAAAACACCTACACACTCATATAAATTTACATGAAAGGACCATATAGGTTAGTATTAGACTAAGACACTCAACATGCACAATTAGGCCTAAAAGGCTAGTTCCATCTCCATCGAATGCTTCTTGGACTCTAAGGGAACAAGGAAGCTCCATCATGACTCCAAAAGATTCACACATGCTAGATAAAACATCCAAATTTCTTCTATATTCTCGAGAAAATCTACACAATCCATTTAATCCATGTTACTATCAAATAGGACTATTTCCTACTCATTTTGAGCACCTCCAACAGACCAATCTTAGAATATGAAGACCATTGGAAATCCAATAACCCAAGGAACATCACCAACCATGTTATACTTTATGAATCAACCCATATAGTCATAAAAACACCTATATCCTTCAAAGCTACTTGAACTACCTAGAAACTAATATTGGAAATAAGACCTTCTCACACCTATGCTAACAATTCCAAAACTTCTCAATGCATGCAATAGGGTTGAATTGAACCCTAATCACTATGTAATAAATATATATCATGAATTAATTTAATATATTGGTCTTTTAGACCAATTGCACCAAAGAACCTTCACTGTCCTTAAACCCTGTCAAGTAGGTCAACTTATGACCTCATCCTTGCCAACCAATATAACCTATAGGGATCAACCAAATCATATAGCATGTCATGGTGAATGTATACAACACCTTAATATCCATTAGAAACTTCTACTTAGGCCACACATTCCCAAGAACCTCCTTTCACCATGATTGTCAAAAACTACCAATTAGGCCTAAGAACCAGTCTTCACTTTTAGACCTATGCAGACCTCTAAATGGATTTACCAAGGTTTGAAATCACCTCAAAATTTATCATAGATTCCCTTATAGTCATAACATTAATTTAAACAATGGGTCCAATGGAAAACCTAAGAGCAAACAAAACTTTCCTGAAAACATACAAATATGAGTGGGCTCCACCTACTATCAAGACTCCAAATCACCACCACTAGAAATATGGGAGAGTTCTTTCCATCCTCAAATCATAAAATTTGATGATCCAATGCAATTTGAGCTCATACCAAAAAAATTTCTGCCTTCTCTCATGAACAAGGGTTTAGGTAGGGTTTTGACAACCTTAGCTTCTTAGTGATTATTCATAAAGCACAAGACATCATTTGATCTTGTGTGCAATGGAAATTTACAAAAGCTATGGAATGAGGCTAAAGAACCTCAAAGCTTCACTAACTCGCCCATGCACCATGAGATTAGAGCTAAATAACAGAAACTAACATGCAAGCATTATAACTTTGACAAAAACATCAAAAACTAACATGTATACTACTCTCTACTCTATGAAAGCTTAATGAAAGTGAACCTAGTTAGATTCTAAGCAATCAAATTATGTTTTGTTTACTCCCAAACATATTGAAGAAATCTCTCCAAGTTGGCTACATGGCCAAGATTTATATCTTCCCTTACTAACTATATCTAGAATGGATGGAAGATGGAAGAGCTTCAACAATGGAGGATAACCAAGATCAAATGCCTATTAGCTTGGCTAATGCAAATGAGGTCTAATGCCAATATCTCCAAATGTGAGAGAGATTTTTTATGTAAACAAGGTGTGTTTGTGTGTAAAGTTGTAGTTTGAATGGGTAGGCTTAGCCTTGTATTTATAGTTTTCCACTTGGGAGAATTTGGAATTTGGGTGCATGTGGGACTAAAGCTCAAAAATCACTTTTAGATTAGATTAGGATAAACATGATTTAGGCTTAGTTAAGCTAGGATTAGGCTAGTTAAACTTGATTAGCAAGTGATTAGAGACTCATTGAGAGTTGGGAGGGGTCTGGATAACCAATTATGACTGATAGATAGCCTATGAAGCCAATAGAAGTGGTCTAGAGAGAACTAGGGAGGTTCTGAATGGTCAAAAGGAGGAATGTTTAGCTAATAAGAGAGATATTAGCCAAATAAGCTGATTATAGGAGGAATATGACCAAGAAGGTGTCATAAATGGGCATCCAAGAGTGGAGCAAAGATAGGTTGATTAACGAAGCGTCATTAATTGGTTGTATTGGAGGAAATGCTAAGTGTAAGAATATTTTAGGTGTCTACATTTGCCCCTCTTTGGGGTGGCATAAATGACGTCACTTAAAAGAAAGTAGACAAGCATAAACAAGTAGAAATTTTTGAAGGGATAGAAGAAAAATGAGTAGAATGAAGGATGCCCCTTGATTGTCGATGGGGTGATAGAAGAACTTGATCAACGATTGAAAAGAGGATAGAAAGAGAACAAAAGAAAGAATAGTGTGAAGAAGAAAGGGCATATAGAAGAAAAGGAGTATGAGGAAGAGGGAATGAGATAACATCCATCCAATGCCTTTTAAACAACTTTATTTTTCATCATATTGCTAAGGATCTTCATCATCGGTTCTTATTAAAAAGAATGAACAAAATTGTAGTATGACATGAAAAGCCATATACAAACAAATGTCCATTTCTAAAAACACCAACTCCATGCAACATACAAAATGCAATGCAATACGAGAAATTAAAAGATGCCTAAATCCATGCAACATACATAATGCAATGTAATACGAGAAAGTAAACAAGCTAAACTAATAGAGAAACATAATGTAATGTTTTTGTTATCAAGATTTAATTCCAACCTATTCAAATTAATGACAAGGGTTAATGACATATGCTTCAAGAAAGGATACATGCAAAGGGAAAATGGAGGACACTTTGGTCCAATGAAAAAGCAATGTGCACTACAAAATAGTACCAGGCAACTCATTGTGCCCCAGAGTATAGACGAAGTAAGCAGCCTAACTTTTGTTGATGGAGGTAGATCAAGATGATCCGCGAGTCGCACGCATGAACAAGTGAGAACCAAAGAGTGACATTTTGTAGGATGATTTTCAATTTTTAGAAGTTTTCTGAAACATATTTGAATGTTTTGATTTTTCTAACATATTTGAATGTTTTTTGTGATTTTTCTAACATATTTGAATTTTTTTATTTTTTTCTTAAATTTTTTCAAAACTATGTACAAGAAGACGAGGAAGTTTGGATGCCCCTTGCGATAGATGGGATGTACAAGGGAATAAGGCCACGTGTGTACGAGAAAGGTGAAGATACAAAAATGCCCCAACGATTAGGTGGGAGTATTCAAAGGCAAACTCTTCACGTGTAGAAGTGGGACCCAAGGCCATTATGGATAGGTTCAACATGATGATGAACGTAAACCAATGAAGTGTTAGGAAGGAGCAAGGATGCCCCCAGCGTAAGTTGGCCTAAAAGCACATGATAGAAAGGAAGGAGAAGATTGTTTTTGTGGAAGGGGACAAAGGTGCCCAAAAACATGGCAAAAAAGTAATCTTATACACATGGATGTTCTAAACGAAGTAGAAGAATGATGTGAATGATATGAATGTAGCTTAGAAGCCTTACGACGAAGAAGTGATTAGCCAAAGGCACAAATCGTGAGACGAGATATGGACTAGAGTAAGAGTCTAAACAAGGTCCAAAAAGACACTTGGTAACATACTAATCCTGTTTACTCATAGAGATCTCGGTGTGTGCACGTGGAATTTATTACCTCTTGAAGGGAAGATTTAATAGACAACAAGTGAATACACCCTAGCCAATGTGTAGGAATGATTTATTTTGATAGGTGATTTTGTGAATGGATGGTGAAAGGATAGCCATACATTGCTCCATTGCCAACCAGGCATCCATAGCCCCGATGGAGATGTATTTGATTCTAATTGCAACATTTCTCTCTAGCGATGGACATCCATAGCCCCGGTAGAGTTTATTGGAAATACCCCAAGAGAGAGTAATATATCAATTTGCTTTTGCTTTGTAGCTTTTAGATTTTGATTTGATTGATTTTGTTTCTTTTGATTTCTGAAAACTTATTTCAGCTCTCTTGTTTGACAAGGGGTTAAGAACCATAGATGACTTGATGGAAGGAGGTGGAAGTGATTGTGATGACGACATTGGCTAGTGTCCACAAATATGTCCAAAATTTCTTCACAAGTTTATTAGATTCTGATTCTGATAGGATCTCTAAGAGGTTAGTCGTTCTTTAATTTACTAAGGTGATAAAAGACCAGGGTCAAACGGATACCATAGAGATAAATGTCACAAAATGCATGCAAATAAGTTAACCAAAACATCACCGAAGGGATGAAAATGGTAGGAAGACTTGTAGAAAAATAGCAAGGAAGGGAAGAAAGAAACATCCATGTGTACACAAATACCTTATTGCAATGTTTGATCCTTGTGCCTTTGATTTTTGTTGTGTTTTCTCATGTTTTTTATATTTTTGAACTATTTTATGATTGATTTTTTAGATGTTTTGGAAGTTGGGACCAACAATGTTAATATGTATGATAGGATCCAACAACGATGTGTGTGACTTCCTTGATAAGGGAGACTAAGCGTTTTTTTTATCAAGAGTGATATGATCCCCGATCTCGATGATCATGGTGAGTTCACACTCAACAAATGACTGTGATTTTTTTGAAACATGGGTTTCGTATGTGGGAGTTTGACTTCCCTATCCATAGGTTTCTTCACTTTTTTCCATAATTGATGGGTATGTCAGGGATAATTTTAGTGGTGAATATTCGTAATATGGCGAAAGTTTCATTTTAGGAAAATTTGAAAAGGAGATATTTTCTGAGCGGCCTGGTCTCCTGTTCACCTAAAATTTACAATATATATTTTTTTGGGGTTGGATTTTCCTTCATTTGAAATCATCTCCCATAAAAACCTAGGTGATTCACCGAGTAGTATACTACGGTACTACCACAAGTAGCTTACCAAATTACCAATACCATGAAGTTTGAAATCGCATACTCTTAAGCACCGTGAGATTGTTATTAAATTTGTTAGGGTTAGTTGTTGATGCGTGACAGGGATATAGTTGATGCGTGACAAAGAGGTATTGCAGACATGTGACAAGGAGATATTGTAGACACGCAACAAGGGGGTAAGTAGTTGACGTGTGTGAGAGGAATAGAGTTGACACGTGATAGAGATAGTGACACCTTGTTGACACGCGACAGAGAGAGTTGGCACACGATAAGGGCATAAGCAGTTGACACGCGACAGGGACAGAGTTGATGCACGACAGAGCCAATTGACGCCTTGGTGACGCGTGATAGAGATAGTTGACACCTTGTTAATACATGACAAGTAATTTTGACTCTAACTCACTGAGTCGCTACTTGGTTCTTTTGTTGACGTAGGACTCTGTTCAGAATAATGGAAGGTGCTAGTCCTAAGAATGCGAAGACCCTAAAAGTAACTAAGAAATATCACCTATTGAAACTTTTGAAACTATTTTGGAAACTTTGCTGATACAGATATTGAAACTACCAACAACCATATAGCTGCCACCAGAAAGAATCAAAATATTGACTGTGTGGAAGGTATTATTGAGGTGGACATGCATTCTGCACAGTATCAAACAAATGACACCTACGATAATATGCCAAATCTTGAAGATATTCTTCCTGTTGGGGTGCAACCAAAAGTGCATCAAGATATCACACATACAAATACTCAGAAAAATGGAACACATAAAATCAAATTCAAATTCCGGTTCATGAAAAAGGAAACCAGGTGATTGTGATATTTCTCAAAATTCTACTCAAAAAAGTAAAACATTAAAAATGAACAAGAATATGTGGACCATTAGCAGGTCATACAAGTTTGATTGGGCAGGTCAAGAGGAGTCATTGATACATCGTCAACAAGGGTTGTTGATGCATGTTAATATCCCTTATTGACATGCATCAATGTCCCTTGTTGACGCACATTAATGGCCCTTGTTTACACGCGTCAACACGACATCAGAAAGCTCTTGTTGACGTGCTTCAATGAGGCATCAGTGTCTAAAAATTTATAGTCTCTCTGGCTCAAAAAAACTGGTGAAAATTCGCTTCTGGAAAGCTGTCAAATTCACCTTTCCCTGAAACCAGTTTCAGGGATATTCGCCAGGTATTTTCCACTTCCAATTTTCTAGAGGTGTCTTAAAATGAACCCTGGGGTATGTTGGTGTGCATTCTAGAATCGTGTTTGATTTTGGATATTATGATCATTTGAGGTTTTGGTAGCTTTGAATCTCTTCAGATTTTGTATCTTGGCTTGATAAAGAACTCCTGGGGTTTCTTATAAGCTAATGCTTGACTTGCTTCGACCCGAGAAGGAAAAGAAAGTGAATGTGGACATTTAGAACTGATGCGAGAAATGATCATGGGCTTTTCACCGTCTTTGGTAGAAGAATAATGTGATGGATGAAAAGGATATGATCCAAGGATTGAAGAATATAGGCTGCTGGGGGGTGAGCCATAGATGGAAGACGAAGGGCTGCTAGGATGTGGCCCAAGAATAGAAGAAGAAGGGCTACTAGGACATGACCCATAGATATAAGATGAAGGGCTACTAGGATGTGGCCCAAGAATAGAAGAAGAAGGGATACTAGGATGTGACCCATAGATGTAAGATGATGGGCTACTAGGATGTGGCCCAAGAATAGAAGATGATGGACTACCCGGGGTGATCCATACCTAGAAGACAAGGGGATAGTTGGGCATGCCCCAAGAATAGAAGATAGTGGACTACTCGAAAATGTCCCACAAATAGCAGAGGGAGGGCTACTAGAAGGTGACCCACACCTAGATGAAGATGAAGGGCTACTTGGCGTTGACCCCATAAGAGATTGTGATTGAGTAATTATGATAGACAAAGAGTTATTGGGTGATGAGAAGATAGGCCATGGATCAATGCAAGACCAAGGAGTTTCATCACATAATGAAGAATGGGAAGATGGAAGATTAAGAGGAGGATCAAGTTGCATGATCTGAGGCTCTTCCTCCATTTCTTGATAAAAGGAATCAACCTTTTCCTCACAATATGCAGACGTATCAAAGTCTAAAGAGAATCCTTTTTCATAATCTGCTAAAGGAATATCTTCATATGCCCCTATAAATGCCCTGATTGTTTCTTCATTCTTAAAGAGATCAATTGGTATGAGTTGTTGATTGACCACCAAGGGTTGATTGGAAGAAAGAGGTTCACTCAGTGTGGAAGACTTAGAAGATATTTGATGATGATTGATAGAAGAAGATGATGGGGGGGATGAAGAAGATGTGTAGCTAAATGTCTCAGGAGTAGAAGAAGGTGGTTTGGACCTACCTATATGATGGTATATCATCTGTAAACTAGTAGGATTAATTCTAAAGTCTGTAGATTGTTACGCATGGGTCGATTTAGACGTTTGAATCGAAGGAATTTGAGTCATACGAATCTTCAAAGAAGGAATATTTATTGGGGGTAATTGATGAGGAAGGTCCTGCGAAGAAGGGGAGGACCATGATTCAAGAATCACATCGGATGAATAATAACAAGGGTCTTGCAAAGAAAGAGAGGACCGTAATTCGAGAATTGTATTAGATGTTTGATTGGAGCGACTTGGAGTCCCACGTATCTTCAAAGGAAGAAGACGTCATTTAGGTGATTGATAAAAGGGGTCCTACGAAGAAAGGGAGGACCATGACGTAGGAGTCATATTAAATGTATGATGAAGAGGTTCCTCCGAAGATAGGGAGAACCATGACATAGGAGTCACATTAGATGACTTAGGAGTCGAATCAGATGAATCCAAATATTAGTTTAGATCCGAATAGTAGTTGGGATCTAAATAGTAGTTTGGATCTGAATCATCAGAAGAATCAAAAGAAATGTTTGGATTAATGTTTGAATTGGAATCCTTAGAAGAAGAGGAAATGTTTGGATTAGAATCAAAAGAAGAGTAGGGGAACTCGAATAATAATTTGGATCAAAAGCATCCAAATCATACCACCGACTATGAGATGAAGGTGGGGAACAAGTTACCCGTATGGGCTCTCTAGCATGAAGAACCAAACGAGGTTTGGTCATGATGGGTGTCTTTTGATTTGTACACCGAAACTTTGATTCCTTATTGTCGTATGTATAAGGAACCTTGTGATAATCAGTCATTGTTGGCGTCATTTTTAAGCACAAATTTCTAGGCCTAGATAGTGTGATGGAAATCCTTTAAAGGGAAGGAAGTGACATGTCGATTCGAGTAGCATAAGGGAAACCAACTAGACATTTGGTAAGTATGGAGATGCGTGCGTGATTTTCCAAATAAGGTCTAAGGAAAATAGACATCGTGATGACATAATATCAATGAGATAAAAAGTGATTGTCCTACAAAATAAGTTTTCTAAATTAATAATCACAAGGAACAATCATGGAAGTGTGAAACATAAAACCAATCAACAAGGAAATACACCCTATGCAAATGTGTGTGCAAAGTGATAGTTCGATGCAAAAATGATCAAAAAAATGTCAATATTTATGTCAAGCTCGAAATGAACAAGGTGTAAATATTAACAAAGGGTAGATGCGACTCCCAATCAAAGGATACCATGACAAGTTAAACAAACAACAAGGCCTAAATGTTAAAGGGTGAGGATTACAAATGTAAGCCACGTAACCACACCAATTGGACATGTCTATCAAGCTTTGTGAAGAAGTGAGATATTAGTGTCAAAGTGGTATCGAAACGACACAAAAAAAGTAAGTGACACTCTTCACAATTTTGGACAATGTTTGAAGTAAAACTAAGTCAAAGTATACTAAGGATGTGCTAAAATGTGTGCAAAGTAACACCACAATGCAGATACTTAGATCACGTTTATGAAAAACATGACATAAGTATCTTAATTGTGTTGAGACAATGCAAACAAGGTAACACGTCAAAGGGAGATCAAATGATGAATCAATCTGAACTATGATGATGATCTTGAAATCAAGATCAAGTGGTCATTAAAGATATAAGGACACATCCACGCACTTTTGTAGATGTTTAACAACTTAGCCGCAAACATGGATGAGCGTAAACGGACAAAAAAGTGGTGAACACTATCTATGACAACACTCCTGAAAGATGCCTTCTATTTCCCTAAATGGGAAACAAGAACGCAAAAGAAGCTAAGCTAAGTAAAACCTCGTCCAATTTCCATGATGAAAGGCACTTAGATCCAACTTAAGTGGATTCTTTACCCTATTTGAGAAATAAGGTTCTGAATCCAAACAAGTTATCACTTCATGATGGCCAAGATGCGACAAAGGACTAGTAAAGTGGGCCTCAAGAAAAAATGGCCTCCTTAATAAGATCTCTCAACTAGGTGTTACAAAGCCATCTAAGAGCGGGCACGATTTACCCAAAAAGTTACACTGACTAATTTGGGAGTATCTCAACTTTTCCCCTTTAATTATAGTGGGCACTAATTGCATCCATTGTGTACTCTTGCCAAGGTCACGATACGGACAACTTTGTAACGCTAACTCACAAGGAAAACTAGTCAAGTGGGTAAGCGAGGCACTTCCTATTTCATCCACGAGGTTACACAGTGGTGGACTACTTTAGGGTTCCTAGTACCACCCCCATTGTTGTAGCTTAAGGCGTTATGCCAAAGGGGTTATGTTCCAGTTGAGTGGATAGGGACGTACCCTTTTTTGAAGCCTATAATATAGTGTTTTGAATATGGTGTTCTTTTTATCTTGTTTAATTTTGATGTGGTTTTCTTGAACACCTTTTGGAAACTTGTATGACAATTGTATTAGTAGTTTTGACTTTGTTTTGATTCCACCTTTCTTTGACAAGCATTTTTGGTTCTACACAATGGATTAGTAATTTTCCATAAAAAAGACTAAAGGGGATAAAACATCATTTCTGATTCTCAAGATCGTCCTAAGACGCAAGAGAAGAGCATACGTGACGTAGAATCCAAATATGAAATCAAAAATGGAAAAAACTTAGTTCAAATGAAATATTTGTTCTTTTTAACAAACTTTGACATTCATTCTTTTAAGAAAAAGCATTTTTCAAAACAAAAAAGAGACATAGAAATCGTTTCTGATTCCCAAGATCACCTAAAAGGTGCGAGGGAAGAGCATACATGACTCTAATCTCACGATTAAACATGAAATGTTTATTAACCTTTAAAAATTCAAATCACCATCAAACATGTAAAAACACCCTACAAAATAGAAGTTAGATTCAAAATAAAACTTGCAAGGTGTTAGAACATCAAAGACCAAATTTTCCAAAGCATTTAGACATGTTAGAAATGAGTAGTTTAATAAAAATTAAAACCTTAAATTTTTGGTAACTTAAAACCCCAAATTTATGTTTCCATTGTGTAGTTCACTTCAATACCTTTCCAACGCGAAAAAAATATATTCGTTTCGAGTTCGGGAGCAAACGTTATGGCCTCTGGAAGATTGTTAATGATGTACTGCGTACCCCTCGTTAGTGTACTGTACACACGATTAGTGTACTGCGCATCATAGTAGTGTACCTACGCCACTATTAGTGTACCTGTGTGTTTTTATCAAAAATGACAGTCATAGTTGTACCTGCATGCACAAAATGGTATGTGTGCTCCCTTTCCTATAGGTGGCTAAAAAACATGGGATTTTTCAAAAATAATCTCAAAAATATCAAAATTTTATCGATTTGGTTCAATTTTGGCAGCACTTCACCTCCTTTGATCCTGCAAAGAGAAAAAACAAGACAAACCTAGCTTAACTAGTTAGGAAACCTGATTTTAATACAAGAAAGGTTAGTGAAATCAAAAACTTGAAACTAATCTAAAAAACTTTGAAAAATTAATCTAGAAAGCTTGAAACTAATCTAGAAAGATTGAAACTAAAAAAATTAGAAACTAAAAAAAAAGCTTCAAAGTGACTCCATTAATGGAGGATGGACAAAGTGTCCCACTGGGCGTGCCAAATGTGTGCAATGGAAAGTTGCAAAAGCTATGGAATGAGGCTAAAGAACCTCAAAGCTTCACTAACTCATCCATGCACCATGAGATTAGAGCTAAACAAGAGAAACTAACATGCAAGCATTATAACTTTGACAAAAACATCAAAAACTAACATGTATACTACTCTCTACTCTATGAAAGCTTAATGAAAGTGAACCTAGTTAGATTCTAAGAAATCAAATTGTGTGTTGTTTACTCCCAAACATAGTGAAGAGATCTCTCCAAGTTGGATACATGGCCAAGCTTTAGATCTTCCCTTACTAACTATATTTGGAATGGATGGAAGATGGAGGAGCTTCAACAATGGAGGATAGCCAAGATCAAATGCCTATTAGCTTGGCTAATGCAAATGAGGTCTAATGCCAATATCTCCAAATGTGAGAGAGATTTTGTTATGTAAACAAGGTGTGTTTGTGTGTAAAGTTGTAGTTTGAATGGGTAGGCTTAGCCTTGTATTTATAGTTTTCCACTTGGGAGAATTTGGAATTTGGGTGCATGTGGGACTAAAGCTCAAAAGCACTTTTAGATTAGATTAGGATAAACATGCTTTAGGCTTAGTTAAGCTAGGATTAGGCTAGTTAAACTTTATTAGCAAGTGATTAGAGACTCATTGAGAGTTGGGAGGGGTCTGGATAACCAATTGTGACTGATAGATAGCCTACGAAGCCAATAGAAGTGGTCTAGAGAGAACTAGGGAGGTTCTGAATGGTCGAAAGGAGGAATGTTTAGCTAATAAGAGAGATATTAGCCAAATAAGTTGATTATAGGAGGAATATGACCAAGAAGGTGTCGTAAATGGGCATCCGAGAGTGGAGCGAAGATAGGTTGATTAACGAAGTGTCATCAATCGGTTGTATTGGAGGAAATTCTAAGTGTAAGCATATTTTAGGTGTCTACAGATCTAATTCCAACTAGTGGTGAAAATTAACTTGTGGAAATTATTATGTTATTTATTAATATATAGTCATTTAATTAATAGACCAAGGGACATAAAATTTCAATATTTCCAATGATGTATGCACATATTCTGAGATATTTTGGAGGTATAAAGGTAAATTATTGTCACTACAATTAAGAAATAACAATACTGAAATGAAATAGATTATAGAATCGAAAGTAAATACTATGGATAATGACAAAGCATGAAAAAGCAGTACATGATAAAGGAATGAACTGCTGCTAATCTAATCATGCAATGAACCAAATCAATAAGCAGAAGAGGAGGGTTAGAAAACCACAAGTGGGCCCTGCCTTGGGTGTTAATCTCTCCTAAATCCTGTCTAAAAAGAATAAATAGAAATCAGAATTTTATTTCATCAACATGAATATTACAAATAAAAATATAGAAAATTCTCTATCTATTAATTGATCTCCCCTGTATATATCTACAACATTAATCTTTCCTTTTTATATCTTTCATTACAACAGAAGTGTGAAGAGAGAGAGAGTTATACTAGGATTTCTAATTAGATTAAGTAAAAGATATTAACCAAACAATTTGGAGACTACATGCATGCAACATAACTACTTAGTATTTGTTTACATATCAATCACATAACTTAACTAATTGATCAGTTGATCAACTAGTTATTAAATTATGAATTAAATCAGCTAGTTCTTTGTTAAGTTGCAACACATAATAAGATGATGGTGTTGAGTTCTCTCCTAGTTCTCATAATTGCTTCTTCCATTGACACGTGTGAGCTTAGGTGTGATGTCCATGTTGTAAAAATCCTTAGAATCACGACTTTATTTATGTGTGTGACCTCCTTTGGATTTGGGCACTTTTTTTTTGGACAAGTCCCTTTGATGTTGATGATTTCCTTTGGCAACATGTCAGTTTTGCATATAATAACAAGTTCTTTGCAAACAAGGATGGCATTATACAAAGCATCATTTAACATCATATTGCAATCAAAAGAATAAATTCATACTCATAACCCACATAATAAAGTAAACTAGTAATAATTATATTAACTAATATCCATGCCATGAGTTCAAGTTATAATGAAAATGTCTAGCAATATCACATGGAAATACAAGTTTAGGGATACAAATGGCTCAATAGAATATAGAAGATGAGGTTCTTTTATAAAGGAAAATGACTCATCACACCCTCGGACTTAACTTCTTGAATTTCCTCATTCAAGATTCTTTAGGTTCCTCAGTTGGCTTAGGGATTTCCTGAATGATGTTGCATAAGCATATGAAATCCACTAGTGTAGATGTTCCTTTAGGCTCTGTGAAGAAGTAACCTCCATTCCTTCGTATCTGTTCATGAATCTATCATGTATGTCGTTGTCGAGTTTCTTTTCACCAGACCAATGTGGTATAGGATAGTGAAATATTGGGGGATAATAACCAATGGGAAACCAAGTTTTGTTGCATCCTTTAGAAAATTCAATGTATATATTTACCCTCCTAAAAGTTGGAATGATATTATGATAAGAGTGCATTTGTTTTCTTTGCATCTCGTGTACATCTCTTGCCAAATAGCATCCTCCGCAGGATATGCTATTTATTATGCATTGAATTTAATGCGGTCCCTAGCTTCTTCATCATCTTCATTTCTCATCTAGTATACTCACTGTCTAATTTCCCTGTGTTCCATGTATTTTCCATACTCTTCAATAATTGCCCCTGTATTTATAGCTTCACCCCTGATCATTAATGGCTGCACTTTTGACAAGTTCTTGTATTCTTCCATCTATTTTTTGTACAATTCATTATTAAAATAAGAAAACGGTACCCTAATTGGAACATCATAAATATAAAGTACTGAGATCCATCCCCTATCATATTCAAGGACATAATTATACATACAAAATTCAGATAATAGTAGTTGAATCTCATCAGGAATTTTTAGGTATCTTCTAAAGAAAATTCTAGCCCCACTTATATCAAATGGAATATATGAGTTGATATAGGTAAAATTTAACTACAACATTTGTTCTTTTAATAAAATGGCATAAATGTTAGAAGGTGGCATGCATTTAAGTATGTCATTGGTCACTTGAATTGTATCTTCTTATTTTTCTTTAGCCTTGAAATCTCCTTATCCTTTTCCTTAAGCTCCTTGTTCTTTTCCTCCATGTCCTATTGGTGTTGGAAGATGAGTTCTTCCTTTTCTCTCTCCCATTTTCCTTACAACCAATTAACATAGTTTTTAAACTATTAGACCCAATAGTTTAGCAAGGTTTTCTGTGTGGTCATGTTCCTCCAAGCTAGTCTTACAGGATCTATGAAAACTTCTCTAATGATAACCTAAAGTTGCATGTTACCATGTGGAAATAATGGTCGAGTAGGCTCTAATATGGTCTCAACTGTCTCCTCGATTATTGTAGGAACATTCCCATGTAACTTATAATTCTTCTCATGTGGATGTTATGTTTGCACTTTATGAACAATATTTGCAATGATCTCTTCAATAACATCGGGTATATCATCCCCAATTTCCATTTCATTAGTTTTTGTCTCAAGCAATGTGTGGTCATATGTTTCCTTTATCTTATCTTCATCATTTGTGGCTACATGCCATGTGTCTTTAACTTCCTTTGTAAATTCTTCTCCTTCATGCTTCTCATGGGTTTCCCCAACATGAATTGTCTCTTCCCGAACTTCCATCTATTCAGCAGGCCTTCCTGAACTATTTTCTCACCACTTTATTCTCCTTTATTTTCTTCCATACCCTCCATAGGCTCCCTAGGACCCTGTTGCTCATGAATTTCAACATCAACACCTCCCTGCTCTATGTCCATTTATGTGGCCTCAATATTCTCTTATGTAGCTTATTTATCACTGTCAAGTAATATAGTTAGAGGCTTTATGGGCTTTTATGTTTTTGGAGATTCTTGTCCTTTTAGTTTTTAGTCTGTTCAAGCACCTAGGTGGTGTAGGAGTGGATTTGGAGGATGTAGGATCAGACTTGTAGGATTTAAAAGTGGGTCTGGAATATTTTCTCTTACTTCTTGAAGTGGATGATTCATGAATTGAAAATCCAAGTAGGGTTTCAACAACGAAAATCCTCTTAGGGGATACGCGAACATGGTTTTCTTCAATGTGGTGTATTTCCGTAGAAATAGGGCTATTTTTGGCCTGAGAAGTGGAAACCGTGAGTTCAAGCCGAGAAGTAGAAGCTAAGGGTTCAACTTTATCGGTGGAAGAACTACCTAAATTCTTCTTTTCTTTCCATGCCCCAAAAATTCTTTGATTTTCTTAACCCTTGAAAAATCTCCCCAATTCAATTCAAGATTTTCTCTTTCCAATGTATGTTTTACAATTAGAGTGATAAGACAATGGTGATACAAAGGTTACCTCTCGCTATGTGACTCTCTACTCATCCTTTTCAATATTTCATTTAGGAAATTGGGTACATTAACATGCCTATCATTTTTCAAGTGATTGAGTAACTTAAAATGGACAATATTCAGTCTAGAATATCTACCTTCACAAGTAAAATACTTGATAATGTGGTCTGAAATTTCAGCCCAGAGAGGTTTGAGAGAAGTCCTAAGTGTTCCTTGGTGGTCATTTACAAAGGCATCATCTGCATGATGGCGAAGTCTCATCTAGCCGCATCTATATTTTCCTTCTTAGGTAATTTTTTACCTTTTGCAAGAAGCCCTATAACTGCATCCAAAATGTCATCATCCACTCTCACTGTTAAACTCTTGACAGTAGCCTCTCCATCACTAAATGTGGCAGAAAATTTATTTATCATAGATTCATCGAAACCCTAGAACTTACCGATGTAATACATCCATCTCGTTGTTTTGAAAATACTAAAAATATATGTGGCTAGTTGCAGATTTGAGAATGATCAGTTGGCTCATGGAAAATTAGATCTCCACCCATTTTGAATACTACAAATTACTTTGGATTTGATAGGGAAAATCACACAGTTTGTAACAATGATGCAAGAATTCGAGTAAGGAGGAATGTTTTGAGTACTTTGTTTTTGAATTATGTGATCGACTCACACACAATGCAAAAAGGGAATGAATTAAATTGATTTGAGTATTGCAAACATGTGAGGTGAAGTGGTGTGACAGAGTGGGGTGACGTGGAGTGATAACTCATAGGTTTAAAGGTGACAGATATAATAGCTATTTAAAGACATTCATGACATGGCATAAACATTAATTAAAAATAATCATACCATCGATACTTTATTAAAGTGAAATGAGTGCACTTATCTCGAGGTATGCGTAGGATGATGATTGCATGTGTATTGTTGTGATTGCGCCTTTACTACATGTTGGGTTGTCATGATGTTGCATGTGGAGTCATCATGATGCTATAGATGTTGTTATAGTGTTGTAAGCATATGCAGTGTCATGTTGAAGTCTCCTTATTGAAATTAAATAGTTCCCGGGAGGGAATACTAACTTGTTCAGGTACCGGTCACATTTATCACCACTCACACGTGTAGATTGTTTCTTATTTTCTTCATGCAATCATAAGTTCAAGAAATGAAAACAAAGCGAGCTTTGTTGTATCTTATTGCAAGTGGAATGTGTAATCTTTGCATTATCTCCCTATGTTAGAGAGTATGCACTTCTTACATCATATATACCAAATCCTACGAAATAGAAATTAAAAAAATGTTAGCAAAGTGTTGTTGATAACCAAAAGGGATGATCACAACACTTTTATTATTTCTTGGGATATTCAACAAGCTGAATATGCCAAGGCCACTGAAATATCTCAATCCTTTGAAATCTCAGAAGATGAACCAATAGTCTTAACTTCTTATCTTAACTCTAATGTTCTCATCTCCATCCTGCTTTGACCTCCTCTAAACTGTTGCATGAAGGTGTTCTTATCAATTGGCTTTTTGTACAATCTCAATCTATAACCATTTATCAAGATTTTTGAATCTCATAGGATCTATGGTGGTGAGTTTTACATCTCAATTGAGAAATATTTTCTCAATCTCATATGGACCTAGCCACCTTGTCCTGATTTTTCACATGAGGTCTTTATACTTTGATTCAAATAAGATATCCCAATTACCTTCTTGAAATTGTCTTATCTCGGATGAAATGTTATTCCATTTGATCCCTTTATTTTGTACTACCTGTATATTATGTAGAGCTTGTCTCCTCATTTCATCCAATTCATTAAGTTGGAGAATCCTCTGCCTTTAAGCTTCAGAAAAATCTATGCCTAGTTCAAGTGCAGTCCTTAGTGTCTTATGCTCAAATTCAATAGGGAGAACAAAATTATTACCGTACAAAATATCGAATGGTGTGAAGCTTATTTTTGTCTTCCATGTTGTGTTGAATGCCCAAACTACCTCTAGAAGTCTATCTGCCCAATCTCTCCTATGGATTTCAATATTTTTTCAAGATGGCTTCTATTTCCCTATTTGTCACCTCAACTTGGCCATTAGATTAGGGGTGATAAGGTGTAGAATTCCTATGTTTGATTTTATATTCCTTAGCTAGATCATAAATAAATTCAGCAAGTAAAGTGTGTACCTTGATTTGTAACAATTTATCTTGGTACTCCATACCTTGTGAAGATGTGGTCATATAAGAATTTAGAAACTTTCTCACTCTTCTTATTTGGAAATGCTTTCACTTATGTCCATTTAGTGAGGTAATATGTGCACACCAAAATTTATTCCTTCTTTAAGAGTTAGGATCTATAGGACCAATGAAGTATAAACCCCATTTGTCAAATGGATGCAATACTAACTGAGGCTGCAATGGCATCTCATCCGACTTTTAGGATTACCCATTATTAGGCATCTATCAAACCTCATGGTATATAATGTTGCATCTTTATTTACCGTTGGATAGTAATATCCTACTATCAACTCCTTTTGTGTTGTTATTTTTACAACAAAGTGTCCTCCACATGTTTCATTTTGGCATGCTTTGAGGACATCATAAATTTCCTTATCATCTATGCATCTTCTCATAACATTATCTTTCCCAAAGTGTGAAATAGAAATCCAAAGAATCCAAGAAAAATTCACACTTTTCTCAACTATGTATTTCTTTTCAAAATATAAGTAGTGTGGGGGTGTGTTACCTGAAACCAAACAATTAGATATATCAACATACCAAGTTGTTCGTGGAAACAGAAAATAGGTACTCATCTGGGAAAGAGTCGTCCACTTCATGTTCTTCATTATTATCCTCCATTCTTGAAATAAAGTCTGCTACAATGTTGTCCTTACCAATTTTATCAATAATAGTGACATTAAACTCTTGCAAGAGTAGCAACCATCTAATTATTCTTTTTCTTAGAACTAGTTTTTGATCAAGTATTTAATTGTAGCATGGTTAGTGTGAATAAACACTAGGTAACTTGTGATGTAATGCCTAAACTTATTAATGGCATACACAACTTCTAAGAACTCTTTCTCTGTGATTGTATAGTTAAGTTTAGCATGTTGTAGGTTCTTACTTGACATAATAGATTGCATAGTTTAGAACTCCATCCTTCTGTTCTAAACCAAATATAATGGCATGGTTTGATGCATCAATATGAATGTGAAATGGAAAACTCCAATTTGGTCCTCTTAACACAAGTGCAGTAGTCAACATTTTCTTCAAAGTTTGGAATGCAGTCTCACATTTTTCAGTCCACTCAAAGGAAACATCCTTTCCCAGTAGTATAAATAATGGTGTTGCAATCTTACTGAAATCCTGTATAAATATTCTATAATACCCAACATGACCTAGGAAGCTCCTCACATCCTTCTGTTTCTTTGGTGTTGGTAGATTTATAATTATAGATACTTTTGTTGGATCAACCTAAATTCCATCAAATGATAGATAGTTCCCCAAGACTATTCCTTCAGACATCATCATGTAACATTTTTCATTGTTCAGGATAGATTATGCTCTTTGTATCTCTTCAAAAAAATTCCAGATTCTTCATTGCTTTATCAAAATTACTACCATGTACTATAAAGTCATCCATGTATACCTCCATAGAGTCATTGATTATATCTCGAGAAGATGCTCAAAACTACCCTCTAGGATGCACAATCCAAAAGGAAGAACATAGTATGCAAACGTTCCCCATGGGAATGTGAATGTGATTTTGTCATGGTCCTCTCGGTATAATTTGAATATGATTGTAGCCACTATAATCATCAAGAAAAGAAAATATTTCTTACCAACCGCAGAGTGATAAGTACCGATCAATGAAAGGGAGCAGAAAATAATCCTTCTATGTTGCTACATTTAACTCTCTATAGTCTACGTAGATCCTCCATTTTCCATTTTTATTAGGTACAATGACAAGGGGTGACACCCATTAACTGTCTAAAATTAGATATATGAATCCAACATCCAATAAATTTTTAAATTCTTCTTTCATAATGTCTCTCATTGTTGGGTTCATTCTTCTTTGTGGCTACCTTATTGGCTTGCAGCTTATCTTTGATATATATCTTGTGTGTATAGAGCTTAGGATGGATCCCATGCATGTCACCATAGTCCCATGCAAATGTTGTTTTTGTTTTTTAAGATCAATCAACAACTTCTCTTGTTGCATGCTCAACATTTTGTTCACATTAAGTGGCTTTCCCAGAGTGATTTCCACTTGCTTAGAGAGATCAATCATGGAACATACATTGTTTCTTACAGAATTTAGTATGCAATCATGTGGGAGAAGTTGGTGAAGGATGAAATTCTTACCTAGAATGTTCATAGTGCTTTGTTGTGGTAGAATTTTTTTCGCGGGATAGATTATACATAGTAATTTTTCATCTACTTCTTCATTCCTCCCATAATTATTTTGCAAGACATTAGAAAGAACAAAATCTTCTTCTTTTCCTTTAATTGTGCATGACTTCTCCAAAGATCATGATTATACATCGTAATTTTTCATCTACTTCTTCATTCCTCCCATAATTATTTTGCAGGACATTAGAAAGAACAAAATCTTCTTCTTTTCCTTTAATTGTGCATGACTTCTCCAACATCATGAGCTACTTCACGTAACTTTGGTATTCTTCTAGATCCTCAACCCAAATATTTTGATCTCATTCATCAAGGGTTATACAGGGGATAAAGCATGAGCGTTTTAATACCATTTCCATTAGAAATAATCATATTATTAGATCTGCATCCTATGAATGCATCAGTAGTGGCCAGCCATGGTATTCTTAGGATGATAGGATATCCTCCTAAGAATCCTTTTGGTTGAAGAATAATAAAATCGTAGGATATTCCCAAGAGTCCGCCACTACCACTACATCTTCAAGGACTCATTCAAGTTTCATTGTTGATCTATCTACAAGCTGCAAGACCGTGGTTGCTGGTCTTAGTCCTTCTAACTTCTAATCATCCATGATTTGTTTTGTCACTACATTAATTGTTGTCCCCAAGTCAATCGATTGTTCTTTATTATTGTTTCTTTGATTGAAATGTTTACCAGGTGGGCAATGTTTAAATCTATGTACTTGGACAAGATTGAATTTCCAAGCATAATATCAGCTAGTTGTCCAATAACTTATACATCAAACAAATATTTCCTCTTCATTCCTAGTTTCTTTATGCATAGGTCTCAGAACCAATTTATTATAGATGGGCACACCCTTGATGGCTTGAATTAATGGAATTTTGAAACATATGTCTTTCAGCTTGGTTGAAAAAATCAAATTTATATTCTGATTAAAGGGCGGTCTTATTTTTTTGTAATATTTCAGAAATAATGGATCATTATCTTGCATTTTACCCTTGCTAGAATTTTTCTCAGGTTTTCGTGGATCATCTTAAAATGTCTTATTCTTTTGACGTGGTTCTATCTGCAACATGTTTTTGATTTCATGTAAATTTTCTCATGGCTTGTGTGGTTCATCAACAATATCAGTAATGGTGGGTCCAGCTTGATGGAGTAATTGCCCTTCCAAAGCAGAGATGGATATTGTTTACATCAACTTAATAGGTAGGGTATTGAGTTGGATTAATGGCATAGGTTGGCTGAGAATATTTATTATTAGGGTTAGCCGTTCATTGAGCTGATATGTAGGTTGCCTTTGGTTGAGAGTTTTATTTGGGGTTTTGCATTATATCTTGTTGTTGAGGGTAAGGAGGTTGATTATAGGATTGTTGGTAATTAGGAGGTGGGTTATTCCACCGTTGTCATCCTCTCTAAGCATGCAACCATGATTGAGGGGTTGTCATTTATGTTGGCCTTGAAATTGAGGTTATAAGTGTTGTTGATATTGGTTAGAATATGGGGCCCAACCTTGTTTCGATTAGACCAAGGTGGGGTGGCATATAATGATTATTAGGAAAAATTGAAATGTTTGCATAGAGCCTTGTGACATACCTCCTTGTCTTGGTGGCTACGGTTTTCTTTGAGTAACATAAAACATTTGTCCATCCTATTTTTCTATCATCCTAAATTTAGGTGAATCCTTATTTTCTTTAGTAATGTTGGCTAACCTTTTGCATCTACAATCATAAATTATTTAGGCATTTTCATACTAAAATTAGTCCTTTGTTCTCTTATTTCTGTTTGTTTTTTATCCAATTGGACTAATTTTCATACTTAATTTTGTAGGGATCTACGACGCTTTTTGGTTCCTTTATATCGTTGTTACAAGACTTAACACATGATGGATGATGCTCCACTTTTCACCGCAACTCCAACTTAAATTTTCTTTTCGATCACTTTTCGCTCACGTTTTTCCTTTCGCCCTAATTGTAAAATTTGTTCACTTATCATTATTGGACGTTTTGGTCTAATTTTTTCTTTTTTTTCCATTTTCTATCCATTTCATCATTTTTCTACATAAACTAACTCTTTCTCACTTTTTTTTTTTTTTTTTTGTGAGACTAACTACGAACCCATCATGCATATGCTCTTCCCTTGCACTTTCTAAGCAATCTTGGGAATTAGAAACATGGTTGTTTCTTTTTTATTTTGAGAGAATTAATGTTTCACTTAATCTATTCCAACCCATACGTATGCTCTTTCCTCGTGCTTTTAAGTGACCTTGGAAATCAAATACGTGGGTATACTTCTATTGTCTTATTTTTTTACCTCTTTCCAAAGAAACATTTTAATCTTTACTTCTAGGAACCTCTCATAGTGATTGATAAAACACTTAAAAACTACTAACTGCAGGTTTCCAAATGGTGTATGACTAAACCACATTAATCTCAAAAGATAAGAAAATATACCACATTCAAAACCATGTAATTACAGCTTCAGTTAAGAGCTATGACTCGACCGCTTAACTAAAATATAACCCCTTTGGCATAATCCTTAAGATAATAAGGGGGTGGTTCTAGAACCCCAAAGTAGTCTACACCTTGAGGGAACTCGGTGGATGAAATGGGAACATTCTCTCCCCTTGACTAGTAAAGCCTTGTGATTTAGAGTCGCATATATCCTTAGTGGCGACCCTAGTGCAATTCATTCTAAGAAAGATATTTGCTCATGGTTTCAAAGGGGGTAAAGTAAAGTCGTCATCTAGCAATAACATCACGCTCTCTTGGATATACTGCTGACACCTAGTTAAGAGAGCCACCTAGGAGACCAAACATTATCCAAGTAAATTTAAGGTAGAGGCCACAAACAAACATTTCAAAACAAAACCTCTTTCTTTTTTCTTTCTTTTTGTAGTAGTGTTCCACACTCGCTTTATCCCAAAAAATTCTTGTTTAGATTATAATTTTGTCCTCATTTCATATTTCCAAGTACACTTTACTTGGATTGTTTTTCACCTCCTTTTTGATATCGCAAATACTCCTTATTTTGGTTCATCTTCTATTTTGTTCACTTTCTCCAAATTTATCCTTATTTGGATTTGACATTCACTTCTTTTTCTTGTCATATTTTCTCTTCATCGTCAGTCATTCACTATATTTCTTTTTACTCTTGACATTCCCCTTTTTAGATATTTTGTCTCTTTTTCATTATTTCAATCTTTTCATCCTCATTATGCTCTCCATTTGATCTTCTTTCATTCATTTGGAGTTCTCATTCATTATTTGAGTCTTCCTTTTTCAATCATCAAATTATTCCATCTTTCATACTCACCTCATTTTGAGTTTATCTCCCATTTCATTCGACACTTAAACATTTGGATTACATTTCCCAAAGTTTAAGTTTCCATCTCCTTTTCAACATCAAGTCTTGAGTTGTGGATATCCATGTCCTCGCTCAAGAACTTTCATCTTACGACTCACATCTTGACAGTGTTATATTCCACTTTGTCATAATCATTTCCATCATCTTATCTTTCCTTAAAGATTTGATACTTTCATCCTTTCTTACATCCTTTAGTTTGACATCATCATTGTTAAACTATATACGTTTTCTTTCTCATGTCTCTAATTTGACAAACTCTTTGTTAAGTTTTAGAAACTTCATCATATATTCTTTCCCCAACATTTACGTTGTCGATATTTGAGTCTTATCATTTCATTAGCCTATTCCTTCTTAACTAATTTTTCTTAAGGGTTGATCACATCACATATGATTTGACTCCTTTTTCATACCCTCTTCCCATCTAGCATTCACTTTTCTAGTGGTAGAGTGCATTTGAAATCAATCTATCCTCACTCCTCCATTCTAGCATTCACATTGTTAGAGGTTGAGCACATTTGGAATTTTTTCACTATAACCCTCCTCCCATCTAGCATTCACTTTGTTAGAGGATGAGAAATTTCACCACATTAAACCACTCTTCCATCTTGGCATTCACTTTGTCAAGGGTTGAGTTTATCAATCACTTTCACATGCTTCCATATTGACATTCACTTTGTTAAGGGTTACGTCATTCATATCTTCCAAATGTCTTTCCCATCTTAGCATTCACTTTGTTAAGGGAAAAGTTATTAACAAAATTAATTACACACCTCTCTTCCATTGTCGCATTCACTTTTCTACGAGTTGAGTTATCTTTCATCTCTCTTTCTTTCTCCCCTTTTTTAAAAATGGTGGGAACATGACACAAATAGATTATAGTCCTTTTGGAAGGAACAAACGACATCAAAATCCTTTTGGAAATTATGATGGTGATAATGACCAAAACTCTAAGGATGATCATAATGACATCTCTCTCGAAGAACAATCCCACATCAAAAATATCTTACGTATGAATAAAGACCAATTTTTTTTTCATCCTCCTTAAGATGGGAAAAATTTTCCCTCATATTTTGATGAGGATATTCTATGAAAATTACTTGGAAAATCACCACCCAACAAGGGTGAACCTTTAATTTCAAAAACAATGATGATGGGTCAAGCCCTAGTCATGCTAATAGTGATGATCGAAACAAGTCCACTTTGAAAAACACCAAATACGGTGAACCAAAAAAAAAAAAAGATAAATAAAGGGAACAAATACAAATCTAAACACGTCCAACTAAATCGCACTTGAATCAATATTAATGATGGCTAAGATTACTATCTAAAAACCACAATGTCCACAACATCTATAAACACTTAGACTAAACCAAAGGTAAACAACCTCTCATTGTTTCTAGTAAAGAGGTTTCTACAAGTAATCATGATTCTAAGTGATGTCATTTCACTCTCTTTTTCCCAAGAATGGCAAACTAGTGAACAACTCGTTAATTCAAACATGGTTACCTATCCCATCACAACTTGGGTTGAGGAGAACCTAAGCCCACTTGTTATATAGTTTATACTTATTGGATTTTCATTTTTGACAATCACCCCACGACGATGCTTTCACTAAAGCCACTTTGTCCAGTGATATCATCAACGATGGGGATATCATTGTTAAAGAACCATCACCAAATAAAATACCAAACAAAAATCTCAAGGTGTTCTCAAACCCAATTCCCAAACATGGCGGGACGATAAAAATGTTTCAAAAGGTTCCTTTTCCAATAACATTGATTTTAGTTCAATTATATCATTTATTGAGGAAGTACCTTCTAAAATGGTGACCATTACATTGAAAACTTTATACGAGTAATGTTGTGACCACATGCCAAAAATATGTGGGCTCCCATGACATACTAACCTTCTACGTCTTCATAAAATCCAACGTCTAAAATATTTGATCAAACCTCATTCAAATCAAAAGTTAAACTCTAAAGCCAAATATCCCACTCCTAATATGAATTCATCAAACAATTAGCAACCACACCAACACATATCTCTTAATGGAAATGCTTCAAGTCACCTAGCTTTCAAGATATTATCACTGTGTCATTTAAATGAATCATGTGTTTCTCATACTCAATGTTCAATAGTCAACCTCAAAGGCTATGATCACAAACCTTACACCTCTAAGAAACTCTTATCATATCTTTTGGCCCTGAAGATATGTTGAACCCAAATCTGATTAACAATAACTCTTTGTACATCTTATCCTAGGGAGAACCTTTCTTCCTCCCATAAGGTTAAGAGATTTCTTATCGACAATGGAGCATCTCTTAACATATGCTCTATAAAAAGCTTCACTTCCTTTTTCCATACTCATAGATGACTTAGATGTTAATATTATTACCATTCATGGTTATGATAATGATGAGCACCGATCTCAAGTGGTACCATTTTCTACTCTTCCCTTACAAGTAGGTCCACATCTCCTTAACACGGTATGTCATGTAGTTGATACAGTTCAAATGTTGTCTCATCCTTCTTCTAGGTAGACCTTGGATACATAATGGACGATGCACACAATACCTTCCACCTTCCATCAATGCATAAAGTTTCCACATAACGGAAGATGTGAGTTCACCTTGTATGGTAATAGTGACCCCTTTGAATACCTTCTAAGTTTTTCAAAGCAAGGTACACAAAAGAAAATTATTGTCCATCCGTTGTATGATAGACAACTAAATTTGGTGCAACCCCTATTCCTATTTACCAACCATATTGACTCTGAAATAATATTGCACCCTCATGCTTGTGTCTTCTTTTTAATTTACATCTAAGGTGTCACATGAGGATATTCCTCATACCTCCACACCTTTCTTTGAATTATCTAAGGTTTCACTCAAGGTTACATTCTCCCATAAAAGCTTAGGTGAGTACACACTCGATAATTTATTTCTTTTTATAAAAACTCCCATTATTACCTCGTAGCATGGGGCACCTAACGCTCCTCATCTACAAGAACCTTTGGCTTACTATCTCGGAAACACTCTTTGGTGATGATACATATATCTAGAAGATGAACATATTCCAATCTCTTATGGCTCTTGGCTATATGAAGATAGGATGGAAAAATGCTATGAATCTACTTATTAATAAGGCCCATATAATGATGAAAAACATGAACTAGACAGAAGAGGCCTTGGCCCAAAAAGACATGGTGTTCTTGAACCTATTATAGTGAAATTTAATCTTGACATGTATGGTCTGGGATATGAAATCATTCGAAATAGGCCTATAGTATTTGATGTATTACCTAACAATGAGGACTCGGATTCCCAAGTTGACACCGGTTCCACACATAGCCTCTTCAAAGACCTTGCTAAAAATACACTTTTCCTCGAATGCTTATCCATTTGAACCCTTGATGTTCTTTATCTTTTCCTCAATGATCATGACCAAAAGTGTCATATTTCTATGGACCTCTTTCAAAAAAATGAGGCCATCTAGGAGTTCCTCGAGGCTTAAGACCCTTTTCCCTTTTTGGATCACAAGATGGGTTTTGATATAAACCTTGATGCTACTGCCTACTTTGGAAAAGAAATTACAATCTCCAGTCCTAAATAAAAATAAATTAAACACAGAAAAAAGAAAATATATCTCGCATAGTGAAAACTTTTTTTTGAGGTGTTATGCTGAAGAAGCAAAAATGAAAAAGAAAAAGAAAGAAAAGGATGCATCTCCTAGTGAAAACCTTTCAGAGGCGCTAGAGAGAGGAGATTTAGATCCAAAAATATCAGATAATCTATACAAGCCTACAACATCATTTCAAGATAATGACACTTTTAAGTTGTTAGTAAAATAGATGACAACCATCAACATTGGAACTAAACACCAACCAAAATTATTACTACAAGGTACCAACTTATCGAAACTGAAATCAAGGCCTTCACAACACTTCTAATCAATTTTTAGGATGTATTTTCTTGGTCTTACAAAGATATGCCAAGACTTGATCCCTCTCTTGTGGTTCATCACCTTATGGTGCACCCGATGCTAAACCTATAAAGTAAAAACTGCATAAAATGCATCTCAAGGCCACATTTCTCATTAAGCCCAAACTACAAAAATTATTGGATGCAAGGTTCATACAATCCATTAACTACTTAGAGTGGATATCTAATATAGTACTAGTTGCAAAGAAGACCACTAGAATCTATATTTGTACATATTTTTGTGACATTAATAAGGCATGTCCCAAGGATGACTTCCTTTTGCCTAATATCGACATGATTATTGATTCTACTGTGGGCCATGAGATGTTATCTCTTATGGATGGATTTTTTGGGTATAACCAAATTCAAATTTCTAAAGAAGACCAGCATAAGAACTTTCACAACCCCATGGGGGAAATTTTGTTACAAGGTCATGCCTTTTGGCCTTAAAAATGTTGGTGTAACTTATCAATGTGCCATGATTGTTATTTTCCATGACCTTCTTCATGACATAATGGAGGATTATGTTAATCATATATTCTTCAAATCAAAGACCAGTGGATCATCCAGCAGTTCTTAGGTGTATATTTGAGTGATTAAGGGAATACAAGGTTCACCTTAATCCAAAAAAATGTGTCTTTGGTGTCACTTTAGGAAAACTTTTGGGATTCATTGTCTCACAAAGAGGAATTGAAGTGGACCCTACCAAGGTCAAATCTATAATAGATATTCCTCCTCAAAACCTTTGACAACTAAAAGGCTTGTAAGGAAAAATACGTCTATTCATCACTTCATCTCTCAATTGGCGATAAGTTCCATCACTTCAACCAATTGCTTAAGAAGGATGTTTAATTCAAATGGACAAAAGACTGTCAAGATGCTTTTGCAAAATTTAAAGAATATGTGTCATCTCCACTGGTACTCATGCCTCTTATACAGGATAATAATATTTTGTTGTATACTTCTGCAATAGAACATGCCATTGGGGCATTATTGGTGCAACACAATGATAAGGGTCAAGAACAAGCTATGTATTATTTGAGCAGAACTCTCCTTGAACATGAGACCAAGTACTCACAGGTTGAAAAGGCTTGTTTAGTAGTTTCTTATACTTTTGGCAAGTTGTGATACTATCTAGTAAATCATACTACCAAGCTAATTTCAAGGGTTTACCCTCTTAAGTACTTATTTTCAAGACCAATCATAATAGGGCGAATGTATAGCAGGATTGCACTACTCAGCGAATTTGACATTAAAATTATATATCAAAAAGATATATAAAGGTCAAGCAATCTTGGTAGATCAACTAGTTGCGTAACACCACTTTGCTAGGTTCACAAACTATTAAATTTTTAATTTCCAAATGAAGACCTTTTATACATAGAAGCAACCCCCTCATGGATGTTATTCTTTGATGGATCTTGCAACATCCATGGTTCTGGAGTAGGAATTTTCTTGCGTACACCAAATGGGGACCTCATACTTAAATATTATCATATCATTTTCCTTTCACAAATAACATAGCTAAGTATGAAGCATTGATAGTAGGCTTAGGCTTTGTTATCTCCTGGTGCCTACAAGAACTGACAGTTCTCAGTGATTCTCTTCTCATCATTAATCAAGTTAATAGAGAGTATCAAGTCAAAGATGAGAAGCTCTTACCCTATAAAAGAATGGTTGATAGCCTTAGAGGGTATTTCTGGATTATCAATTTTGAACAAGTTCCTCACATACAAAATAAAGCAGTAGATGCCATGGAAACTATCACCTCCCTTCTTTCATTTGACACTAATCAAACTCACAACGAGTTCCTTGTTGAACATATTTTGGTGCCCACATACAAATTTCCAGAGTCCACCATGGTTTGTGAGATTATTGGTCCTGATCATCCCTGGTATCAAGATATATATACTTTTATTCAAACGAAATCCTATCCTCCTAATTTAATTCATCCAATAAAATAGCCTTAGCACAACATGCTTCACGCTACACCCTTCTTGTTAACACCTTGTATCAAGAGGCTATGATGGGACTCTCTTAAGATGTCTCAATCAAGATGAAGCTAATCAGACGCTAGCTAAAGTACATTTGGGTATTTGCGGTGCGCATACTAGCAATATGGTTCTTACAAAGAAGATCTTGCACATTGGATACTACTGGCCCACGATGGAGGAATATGCTGAAACTTTGTGAAGAAGTGTGAGTCTTACCAAAAACACGTTAACATCATTCATGTACCATCCCAATCCTTCAGATCATCACTTCACCTTGGCCTTTCTCAAAATGGGGACTTGATTTAATTGGAAAAATAAAGCCCACATCTCTAATGGCCATACATTTATTATAACTACCACTAAGTATTTCACCAAGTGGGTTGAGGCTATGCCTCTTACCTACGTTACTGGGTGCAATATTTCTAAATTCATTTTCAACCATATTATCTATCATTTTGGCATCCTTGCTATAATGTCACTTTGACAATGGTGGTTCCTTCAAAATAAGGATCTCAAGGCCCTAGCTAAAAAATATAATATCCACCTAAAATGGGATACACCCTACTATCCACAATGCAACGGCCAATCCAAGCATCAAACAAGACTATCAAATCCATTTTGGAAAAGACAATCAATAAACATGGACATAATTGGCATACGCAGTTATATCCTGCCCTCTGGCCTACCGCACTTCCTTTCATACTCCTACAGGAGCTACTCCATTCTCCCTAGTATATGGCTCTGAAGCCATATTACCTATCAAATTTGAACTACCTTCACTTTGTGTCTCCCTCCAACACCTCATTCATGAAGAGGATTACCGTGTTGCATGCCTTGCAAAGCTAAAACTTACTAGATGAGAGGCAACTTCATGTCTTATACCATCTACAGGTATATCAAAATCGACTACATCGTAATTATAATCACAAGATCAAACCTTGATAGTTTGAAATTGGTGACTTAGTTCTAAAGGAAAATCAGAAGAACACAACTAAACCATGAGAAAAACAGGAAAATTTGAGCCTAATTGGTTGGGTCCTTATGTTATAACTACTAAATTTGGATCTGACACATACAAAATTGTCTATCGAGGATGGAAAAGAGTTGAAGGAGCCTATGAATTCCATTCATTTGAATAATTTCTACTCCTAAGTCTCTGAAGAGTAACCCTTGTGTTGGGGGCATATCAATGCATCCACCTATTTTGTCATTTCACCTTGTTTCTCACTTGTATCTTTCTACCTCACCTTGTGTCACATGTTCTCCTTGTTAGGTTGTCATGCCCATTATCTACCACTCTTGTTCACCTTCCATTATGCTTTCGTCACTACCACTCTTCATATGTAGCGTGTTGGTTATGACTTGGGAATTTCCTTTTCCCTCTTCTTTGGTGTGTGGTTCAAAATTCCAAAAGACCAAAAAATTCACAAATGTCTCACAAAACTTCAAAAAATATTAAATTGTTCAAAATCCCAAAAAAAAATAAAATTGTTCATAAAATACAAAAAAACATACAAAACATTTCAAAATGCTTTCCAAAAATCACTCACAACTATGTAATTTCATTTGCCACTTTCTTCATCTGATTGTTCCCAATCATCTGCATTTTTTCCAATCAATCAAGCCACTCTTTGCAATGTCACTTTGCTTAGGGACATCACTTGGCTTTGGCTTTCTCTTGGGGGCAACTTGAAATTTATATATCTATTCATTATGGAAAACACTAGGAAAGTCTTTGGACATTGTTATTGTGGATTGTGTTATATTTTCACTTACTTATTAGTATTTAACATTGGTGTGCTTTGTTCACTAGCTTGTTTGTTTGTTTTTCTAAAGTTTGTACATATAGAATGTTGTCTTGTATATTCTTAGCTTAGTCTCTTATGTTTGTTAGTTAGAATAACTAGTACTCTGTGTATCTGGAATGCACTTATGGACCAATTGTAGGAAATTTATTTGCATCTTAGTTCACATATAACTTTGGTGTGGATCCTTCTTGTTCATATTGGGTTTGTTTCTATTTCTTGTTTCATGTCTTTTTGTCACTTTGCATGTGTTGTGTTTTCCTCCTAGTTTATTTAAGTCATGGAATGTTTTCCTTTTTGTTATTTATTCATGTTTGTTTGCATTTGCTTTTCAAAAATCACAAAAATCCAAAAAATCTAATATTTCAAAATCTAAAATCAAATATTTCAAAATCCAAAAAATTCAAATATTTCAAAATCTAAAAATTCAAAAAATTACAAAATTTTCAAACAAACATTCACTTATCATAGAAATCCTACAATTGGAAAACCCTTGAAGTGAATCTTTCAACATTTCAATACAATCTTGATAAATATCATACATTTATCTATTACCCTAGTGATCGTGCTAATCTTACAACTATCACTTTCTTCCCTTTGCATGATATGCTAACTCTTCTTGGGGCAAGTCACAAAATTATTTTTCCTTCACGATATAACTTTTCTTGGGGCAATTTCAACTTTGATCATTTGCACAATGGATCCAACAAGAGTTTCATAAGGAGTCACTTTAACTTCACTCTTCCAATCTGATCCTATTCCCACTTGGGAGCATTTGCATCTACTTAATCATCATTGTGGCACACATTAAGGGCATAGTTGATTGTCTTCTTTTTTACTTTGTGTTGCATTGTTTATGTTTACTTTGGGCCACTTACAGTAGTGTGATTACATCTTGGTTCCTTTATAACCCTGATGTCTGCACCTACTTTGTATATTGGGTTTGTTTTCCTTTTTATCTTTTCTTTGTTGTGTGTGTTTGTTTACGTACATCTAGGTTAACCATCTTGATTATTTTATAATCATGGTGACAACTCTATTGTGTAACAAAAAAATAAGGTTGCTCTAAAATTATTCTCCAAATGAACACTCATGTTATGAGCACAGTCCTTCCCATCCTTGTTTTAATCCCTTGTTTTCTTCCTATCAAGCGGCCATCCACCACCTTGCTCATCCACACCATCCACCTACTTGAGGGGGGGGCATTCCTCTACTATTCTATTCGATGGGGCATACAAATGCTTAATTTCTTCCTACTTGTTGGGAATCCTAATGCTTCATTGCTTGTTGTGGCATCCTAATGCTTCACAACTTTCAACTCAATGATCTATATGCATCTACTATATTTAAAGCACTATTACTTTACAATAGCACTTTAAATAGGGGAAAATGTAGACACCCCAAAATTACACACATGTTTCCACATGTTCCCAATTTATCCTAATACACCTTGTTATTCACCCATTTTTGATTAATTGATTAAATTGATTAATTCATACACATTGCACCCTTTGGATTAATTAAATTAATCCCATGTACCCTTAGTACCCCTTTAGCTAAGTTAATTATCATTTATTAATTAAATGATTAATTAATTAAGTGTGTGCACATCCTAGTTAACTACAGTTCTAGAATCCTAGAAAGTTGGGGGCAATTGAATTACACATACAACCACCTTTCCAAATGTAACTTTAACAATTAATTACATCATTTTCCCTAAATTCCCTGTAACTGCTACAACCTCCTCCAATGCTATTTTAGCATGTGCATTCAATAATATTCAACCAACTTATAATTGTTTCTACCTCTATAAATTACAGGCTTGTCTTATCCCAAATCCTCCCCGAATTGTTTTGTAAATAGTCTTTGTCAATTTGCATCTCAAGCTTTCCAACTAATGTGTTCATAGCAATTGCACTCACCTTTGGAGGGAATTCGAGAACACCCACAAATCAATTACTTTGCAAGGTTATACAACTTCAAAAGATATCGAGGTTTGCATTAAAAGGTTCCTTAAAGGTTTGCAAGCTAGTTTGTTTATCTTCCATTCATCAATGTTACTTTTCTCTTGCTTTACAACATGTCAGGTTGTTGCATATAACAAGTTCTTTGCAAAATATTTGCATTATACAAAGCATCATTTAACATCATATTGCAATCAAAATAATAAATGCATACTCATAACCCATAGAATAAAGTAAACTAGTAATAATTATATTAACTAATATCCATGCCATGAGTTCAATTTATAATGAAAATGTCTAGCATTATCACAGGGAAATACAAGTTCAAGGATACAAATGGCTCAACAAAATATAGAAGATGAGGTGATTTTAGAAAGTAAAATAAATGACTCATCACCAACTCTTAAACCTTCATATCTCCATCCCTCAACATCCCTGAATGGATCAGGTCCCCATGAAAACTATACACATGCCAACAGAGACAAGAAAATATATCATATCGAGCTAGGAAACTCACCTTCTTGAGCTCAGTAGGGATAAAAATATTATATCATGCAAAATCTACAACATTCAAACCTAAAAATTTTCCCATAGCTTTAGGACAACCTCTCTCAACTTCCCCAATGCTCATCTGACCATACTTAGCTCTGAATCATCTCAACCTATCTCATTTTCCTAACTAGGTCATGGAATTAGGTTTAGTTTAGACCTAGACATAGTAGGTGAACATCATACATGTGCTTCAAAGCCCTTCAAAATCTTCTAACATATTTGAGACATAATGTATCACTCCTCTACATGTCATCATGGGCCCACATACCTCTGCAACTAACTTTCATGCTCCCTTAGGCCACCAAGCAGCTAGACTAAGTCTAGATATAGACCTACAAACCATGTCAAGCCTTGCAGTCACCTCTAAGACCTATATAAGTGTATCAACACATTAACAACATGTTATGCATGCATCTACCATGATTCACAATCCTCCATGCATATCTATCCTTCATATGCCATCACTCATGCTGACTAGACCTCCTGATTAGGCCTACTTGACCAAACAACTCTCACCATTTCCACTCTTATAGCCATGTCACTTCTTGTCTTCCCATGTCATCACCACTAAAAATTTATCTTGTACTTCTTGTCATCATCCTTTTTCATTAATGCCCTTGCACATTTTACATCAATGAAAACACTAGCACACACATGCCAACAATCTCCCCTTTTGTCATTGATGGAAAAAAACATGATACTTCTCCCCATTTTACATTAATGACAAAGGAACATACCTATAGCACTTAGTCTTCATCTTCAATAACATATTATGAACAACTCTTAGTTGAAAACATCAACCAAAAACATCAAACAAGCTCAAGGTCATGTTATCCTTCTCTAATCATTATTTTAGCTTTGCAAGAGCACTATAACTCCCCTAGGAAGATGCACATCATAGCATACACAACTACATACCTAGCTTTAAGTAAAAAACATCAAGCATGACACATCCTTAGACCTAACCAAGTTGGAGATACCTGTAAACTAACTTGGCTATAGTTATACACAAACCGGTAACATCTTTAGGACCAAGATCCCTAAAGCTCCCCTTTAAGGAAAATTCTAGTGGTGAATATTCGTAATTTGGAGAATATTCCATATTTAGAAAATCTAAAAAAGGAGAAATTTTTGAAGTAGGTCAATGAATTGTTCACCAAAATTTTCCATTATAAATTTTTTTAGGGGTTGGACTTTCCTACTATTGAAAACCTCTCCTATATAAATATAGGTAATTCACCAGGTAGTTTACAAGTAACTTACTAATAAGGTACCATCCAAATAATAATCAAGTACCATGCGAACTTGTGAAGTATCATCGACACACGAAAATAAGTGTAAATCAGGTTGCAGATGTGTGACAAGTGAGAATTTACATCGCGAGACAATTAAGGATTACTAGCACAAGACAAGTAGGGTTTTGTAGATACGTGATAAGGCTATGTTTTTGTGACACCCAACAATGCTTGTTAATGCATGACACGGGTCAATACTTGCGACAAGGGTGCATACGCATGACAAGGCTAAAGAAGCATGACCCGATAAGGTTTCTAAATGCGCGATAAGGGTGCAATTCCCAAATCAAGTACTTAATGGAAACTTGTAGTGCTTGGAAGTCCCAAAAGTAACCAAAATATCTCAAAAGCCAATATTGTTTAAGTATTTTGAAAAATCTGCAGCTACCAATAGCACCCATACAACTACCACTGGAATCAATCAAAGTACATATTGTGTGCAAGGTATTATTGAAGTGGACATGGCTTCAACATAATATCAACCAAATGATACCTATGATGACAACATGCTAGAGCTTGAAGATATTCTGTTGAGATGCAACCAAGAGAGGATCAAGATATCTCAAATACTCAACAAAATGTAACACCAAAATCAAATGAAAATTTTGGTTCATGAAAGAGGAAACAAGATGATCAAGATATTCCTAAAATATTATGGTCGCAAAAGTAAAACTTTGAAAGAAAACAAGAATATGTGGACACTTGGTAGGACATATAAGTTCAAGTGGGCTGCAAAATTTCCTTTTATCGAACCTATAGAGCCAACTAATTCTAAAGATATCCCAACTGAATGTACATGTACAATATGTACCTAGAAACTGGGAAAACAACAAAAAATGCAATTGAAGTTAGACACAATTGAAAAACATTGTGGAAAACAATATGTGACTTTACAACAAGAGGACGGACAAAAATAAAAACACATAGATGGAAAAGTAAAAAATAATGTATGCATGTTAAATATGTAGCAGAGTATGAAGTTGAGTAGAAAATATGTAGACATCTCGTGGAAAAGGGTGGAACAATCACATCACAAATTGGTAAGGTGATTGAATCAAATTTGCATACTAAAATCATACAATATTCCACATCCTTAAGAAGGGAAGGGAATACCTATTTCTAATTTCATTGGTTTCAAATTTTGTTTTAATATAGTGTAATGCAAAAATTTCCTCAATCTCATCACCAAACAACGTTAGTATGGGAAATGGCTAAATGTCTTGCAATGATTGAAAAGGAAGATTTGAAAGAGAGTGTGAAAAATGCAAAGTTTATATCTCTATCAATTGATGAAGTAACAATAGTTGACAACACCTCATGGGTATGCATCCATGTTTATACTTTTGAAAATCATATAAGGCAACCGCATCTGTTGGTTGTACAAAAAATGGTTGAAAATTGCAATGCTGAAAACCTATATAAAATAGTTGTTTCCAATTTGAAAGATATTGTTGGCATGACTGAATATGAAATTGCTAAAGTTGGTATTGTGGTCTAGAAGGTGCATTAGTTATGAAAGGTCATCAAACCAAGTTGTGTGTTTGATTACAAATAACAATATCCCTTTGTATGTTTGCATTTTATTGTATGGCTCACATAATGAATTTAGCATATAAAATAGTTAGCAACTTTGAAAATGTTGCAAGAGTAGAAGACCTTATCAAAGAACTACATTCCTATATGTCAAGCAGTCCAAAGTGATTTCTTGAGTTTCAAAAAATTCAATTGGAATTACAAATGGTAAAAATCTTCTAAAGGATGTTGATATAAGGTGGATTTCTTTGTATGAGCTTGCATGCAGAATTTGTGAGGAGTATCCATCATTGGTTGGTTTCATGCACAAATATCATCATGAAGTTGACAAAGCTAAGGATTTGTTGTTCCATTTAATGGATCTAGAAACATTACTTACATTGGTTGGAATTATACCAATGTTGAAGGAGATCAATACATTGATGAAGCATGCACAAGAGAGATCCATCTATATTGTTGATTTTATACAGATGAGAAAGTGGGTATGTCAATCTCTTGATATCTTGTACTTGTCAAAACAAAGTTTTGATACACCTGTTTTCAATAACTGAAATTTTTATTAGATGTTAAGAATCCCAATAATTATTTGAGATTTAATATTCATGATCACCTCTTGTATCAATGTTAATGGGAGGGAGATACCACTACACAGTTTGTAAAAATGACAAGATATTCTAGGATCGAAAGAGAAGAAGTTCATGTGACTCATGTTATGTTTGATTCTATTACAATTGATACACGAATAAAGCTTTAAAAAATTACACAATCCTTAGCATCCAAAATTAGAGAGCATTTCAGTAAAGATTAAATTCTTGAAGCTATGGGAGTGATGAATCCAATTTCTTGGAATACTACAATTGATCATGCAAATTTGGTAAGTATGTTATTTCATAAATCCACAGGTACGATAATGGATCATTTCACAAAGACATTAGAGATAAATGGTATTTAAATCAAAGGTATACTTGATTATTGACTTAATAAAGTCTCAATCATTTGATTTTACAATGACAATGGTTAGAATGTATCATTTGTTAAATGAACCTCAAGAGAGTGGTGCAATTACAAGGCTCTAGCAAAAAATATACCAAAGTAGTGTGTTACAAAAATACATCAGTGAATATTTTCGATTATATGATTTATTCCAAACAATGATTTTAGGTTTCGTGGAGGACGAAATGGTTTTCAATGCTTTATCTTTTATAAAATTAAAACTAAGAAATAGGTTGGATAAAAATATAGAAAGTTGTATGAGGTTGTATGTTTCACGCTACTCCTTGGACACATTTCCTTTTGATAGAGCAATTACACATTGGAATTCCCTTGTTGAAAGAAGAGGTGTTAATAATACAACTACAAATACAAATGATCTTAATGATGAGACTAGATTTGGTGTGTCCTCTAACTCTGCAGATGCAAATATCGACTATGAGGAAGCTATTGAAAATGGATTTTTTCAGCTCTAAATATGATTTCAAATCTTACATGTATCACCTTACATTTATTGTTTGTCACCTGACATTTTAAATTTTGTTATGTATTCAATTTCATAATAATATATTCAAATACAATTGTTTATAATAATCATGTTTTATTTATTTTGGTATTTTCAAACTGCTTTGATGTAGTGTTTGTGACATGCATTTTTGGAACAAAATTTTTCAAATATCGTAATTAGATGTAAGATAATAATAAATAAAGTGTAATGAATCAAACACAATTTGAGTTATCCATCTTACATATTTTGCATTTTACATACTTAAACATGGTTTAGGTTATCCATCTTACATATTGTGTATTGAGGTTATCCAGACTTAAATGTTCTCAATGATGAGATAGGATTTTGTGTGTCCTTTAACTTTTCAAATGCAAATATCGAATATGAGGAGGCTATTAAAAATTAATAAATTCAGCTCTAGTTATCATTTAAAATGTTACAGTATCAACTTACATTTATTCAAATACAATTATTTATAATAATCATGTTTTATTTAATTGGTATTTTGGTATTTTTAAACTACTTTGATGTTGTGTTTGTGACATGCATTTTTGGAACACTATTTTCCAAGGCCTTCATATCTACATTTTTGTCATTGTTCCAGTTGATCTTCTCCAGTCTCCATCAACTGGGCCTTGCAATCTTATATCACTTTGACATGCACATGTTTTATTTAATTTTCTTAGATCAGATCTATATTTTACTTTATCTTCATTGCATTTCATTTTGTCTTATCTCAGATCTTGCTACATCCAATCTATCAATATTTTATCTTATCTTTATCGAAAATGTGGGTTGACATCCATCCTAGGAATCTCTCACTTCTTGGGATTGACATTGTCAAGCAACCCACCCATCTATCTACTAATCCATTTTTCATGTTGATTTCTCTTGATTTGTAGGTCATCTAGCTCGTTGCAAAGGAGGATTTCTCATTTTGCACCCGTATACATCGTCATCCCATCTAGAGGTACCTTAAACCCTCTCATACTTGGAGTTATAATAACCTCATTTTATTTATTTTGGTATTTTCAAACTACTTTGATGTAGTTTTTGTGATATGTAATTTTGGAATAGTATTTTTCAATTATTGTCATTAGACGTAAGACAATAATAAATAAATTGTAATGAATCAAATATAGTTTGAGTTATTCATCTTACATATTTTACATTTTACATACTTAAACACAAGTTTAGGGTATCCATCTTACATATTTTGCATTGTAAATAATTAAACTTTCAACATTAAAGAAAATGCATTCCATACATATTTTGATATCATTACAATTCACAATCTAGAATTTCTATATATAACAAAATATAAATTCTAGATTGCAAGATAATACGTGTAAAAATGAGATTCCATGAAAACCATTGAACTTGCAAGCAGAGGTGATTCTTATGAAGGAAAAACCATTATGTGATTCTTCCTAAGGATTTTAAGAAGGGTTACAAGAGGTAATGTGAAGAAACCTATTACAAAGTTTGAATTTTACAAGTAGAGAGAAGAATATTTTATTGTATTAGTTGGAAGAGAATCATTACATCAGTTTGCTTCATTAATATTTTATATCAATAGTTGTGTATTTATGGAAACATGAAATATTGAAGGTACTCAAGTCATGTGAAATGTGGTAGTCAATTAAATTACATGTTAAAAATGATATTCCATGAAAAAAATACATTTTAAATTATTTTGAATTTCTATATAACAATTTAAAATGTAGAATTTCTATATACAACAAAATATATATTCCCGATTGCAAGATATTATGTGTAAAAATGAGATTCCATGGAAAAAATAGAAGTAGACTGACAATATTCTTCAATTTAAACAAATATTCAACTTTCAAGTTTCAAACTTCAACATTTTTCAAGTTTTAAGTTTTGTAAACATTTTTCAACAAATACAATTACACATGTAGTATATGCTCAAACAACTTCGCCGCATCCACTTTCCTTTTAATTTTATTTTGTGAATTTTTGTCACTTTTCCCAATAGATGTTTTATTCATTTCTTTGAGAATTCCAAAATCTACAAGATCCTCTGCATCAATATTTAAGTTCTTAACAATTGCTTCATCTTCCTTTGAAGCATCTCCATGGGATAAAAATAAATATATGCAACTACCTTTGTCTTGAACAAAATATCCACATCCATGCCATTCTCTTTGATAATCCGCTTCAAAGTATTGTTTTGTTTGTTAACCAAAACAATAGTTTTCTTAAGTTGCATTGTTGCGGATAAAATTTTCTTAGTTGTTTCCAAGTGAACTTGGAGCACCTTTGCTTGACTTTTTAAATTTTCATATTTTGACTGCAACAAAAAAATTGAGCTCAATTAAAACATATTATTAAAAATTGAAAGTAATAAAAAATATGATTTAAAATTGAATGTTGTAACTTGTAATTCATAATACTTACAACAGCTTTATCTCTTTCAACATTGGCAATTTCCACCAGATCTTTTTCCTTTGACCATTTGTTGTAATATGCATGGGATTCAACATTAATATTCTCTAATCAATTCAAAATTTTATCCACAACATTTTTTATAGTCCCGCCTTGTTCTTGGTTCAATAAGACATCCATCTTAGCTGGATGATTTTGAACTATTGCATATAAACTATATCTATGGCTATGATTATCGAAAGAATTATTTGTCTCCTTAATCAACACTTTAGCCCTTAATTCCCACTGTTTGAGTTGACTTATACTAGGCATAACTAATTCTTGGACATGGGCTTCACAGTCATTAGCAATCAATTTATTCAACTGATCACTATCCGAGAGAATGATGGACAGGATGAGAGGGGCTAGAGGCTTTGAGGTATCTTTATTGCCTCTTATTATCGTTGTGTGCATTGATCCTATTTATGTGTTAAAATAAATTTAAATATTAAAATTGGAAGCGATTTAAAAATTAAAAATTGACAAGAAATTGATATGTATCAATGTTAAAATAAATAAATCGAAATGGAAACATACCTACGAGCCCTGAACCATATCATGTGTATGTATCAAAAATACTTGTTGGGTCATTTTTATCAATGCCCAAATAATACTCATCCAAATTAATTTGATTTAAAACTGATTTTTACATTGTATTGGGCTGCCACCAAAAGAGATATTGGAAAATTCAGAAGCAATGTTTAGTGTCTCATTGGGGGCTAGAAGTGTGATGCATTTACTAGTGGTCTTTCTTCCTCTTGTTGGAACTTTGAGTCGGAATGGTGGTATTGGTGGAGGAGGTGGCATTGTTTGAATAGATAACGATGAACCGCAACGCACTGTCAAGAACAAAATCATTACTAACTTATATTAAAAATTGTTAAAAATTACAAAAAGCAACAATTTTATACCTTATTGAAAGGGAACATGTACAGTCTGTGTTTGAATTTGAAATGATTGTGTGGGACTTGTGGGTGATTGGAGTGGTGGAGAAAGAGGTTACACTTTCTGCGATTGAATAGATGCATGTGACTGAATTGATTGAGTGGGTGATGATTGTAGTGGTAAATGTGGAGGGTAGTCCAAAGTCCCTGCAACATGTTAAATCAAAATGGTAAATGGTAAAATGTAAAAAAACCAATATTGAATGTTAGGGTATTACATCTCGGTCATTTTACTAATTGAAACACTTGAGGCTGAGGTGATGAGTGAGCATCCATGTCGGATTGGGAATCTCCCGATGCCTTAGAATGTTGTTGGCCTCATCCTCTTAATACTACTTTTTTCATGGAATGACCTCCAAAAAAAAATTATGCATGAGGGAAAGAGGCAAATATAAGTGAATAATGTTAGTAACATCCAAATGTAATTTGTAACAGAAGTGAATAATCTTACTAACATCAAAATATAATTTATTAACCTGTTGTTCTTCAATTGAAATTGACAATTGCTTCATCTAGTCATTCATGCAAGTAGGAGTGGGTTCACCTTTTAAATTATAATATGCCTCAAATAAAGAACAAGGATATAGTTTTGGAACAAATAGTTGGTTTTCAACAACTCCAATATTGGCAATATCATCTTTTATCTTATTCGATAAGTATGTGCACCAATAAAAATTTACTTTCAGATCATTGTGAGAATGTAGGCAATAACCCAATGGGAAATATGAAGAAAATTGTGTGCAACTCCTTGCACATCGACTCCTTGTCTTGATTTGTTGATATTTTCTGCAAAAAGTCATTAAATAAGAATCAAGCATAATTTATATCAAAATAAAATTGAAAATTGAAATTAGTAAAAATTAAAAATACATCATCAACATGGAAATTTTAATAGGATTCGAGGAAAATATTATCATCTTTTGTTAAAGTTGATTTTTTTGTAACAAGGCTACAATCTTTGAAAGGAAGTTGTGTCGATTGATGAATATCCACAGGATTAACACCGAATCAATGAATGTACTTCCATCTAGAAAATTCATAGTGAATTTTCTATCTACTTGATTGAAATACGAGAGGAGGAATTTCAGGACATTAATATCTATCTCAAACTGCGGCATGTTAACTAGTCCTTAGAACTCAAAATTCTATACCCATTCCTTATAAGTTTCATTCAATTATAATACTACATTTGTTTGTGGGCACATTAAGTTCCTATATTGAATCTTTGGTAGGGCGGTGGCCTATTTAGTTTAAGCTACCATGACTTAGTTAAGAATAACATGTGAGAATCAAGACCTTAACGTTGAAACAGTTGAATCAAGACCTAGAATTTGTTTTAAATGTTTTTCAAAGGAAAATTATAGGCTAAACACCGAATTGAAATTGAGTTACGAGAACTATGAGCACCTTTGGGAGCATGGAGCAAAAATTTTTGAGAAGTGAAAGAAATGAGGACCGAAGGGGGTATTTTTAGGGTAGTATTAGGGTTTTGGTATCGGGCGTGCGACTAGGAAAGGCCGAGACGCGTGACAACAAGACCCTAAATATGTACGACAACAACAAATAAAGACATATGATAGAAAATCTTGTTGCCACATGTCATTAAAATGTGTTTTGTGTGACAAAAATATTTTTGATTCACGACACCAAACCTTGTTGTTGCGCGAAAAAGCAAGTCTTTGTTAGGAAATAAGAGATAAAATATGCGGAATAATCCCTCATAGAATTGTAATAGTAGAAACTAATATGCAGAAAATATTACAGATCTCAAATCAAAGTGTAGAATAAAATAACACAACACAGAGAGACATTATTTAACGTGGTTCACCCAATTTGGGCTATGTCCACCAAGAATCACTTGCTCATATTTTATTACAAGCCACCACTCTCTCAATACAATACCCAAATCCATTTGGAACTATGCTCAACAAACTCTACAAAATTCACACCCGAATTCAAAGTACATATGCAATGCATTTCATACCTCTATCATATGCATAAAACCATATAAATAGACAATTGCTTAAGCAGTTTAAAAAACCATGGGTATCAAAACAATGGGCAAAAAACAAAACCGTCCCATAAACCTATGGGTAGTCAAGAGGTAGTTTTACAAAACAATGGGTACTTGAAAAACCATGGGCCCAAAAACTAGCCCATAACGGTTACCCATTACCCATGGGTTAATAAACCACCCATGAAAATTACTCCCCTCGAGTGTAACACATAGAATGTGTACCAAAATATAACATGAAAACAACATGAAAATAGGCTCCACAAACATAACAATCTCCCACTTGAGATTGATTTCCACTAAGCAAGCTTCTAAACCCTTCACTGTCATCCGCAAAGGCCAATCAAAGTTGAACATAGCTTTAGTTTATCCTTGTGACCACCTTGGTCATCATGTCTCATGATTATGACTAGTATGAATCTTCTCCAACTTCAACTTATCTTCCTCCAAAGCTGTCTGATGAAGTGATATCTCAATTATATATGCTTCGTCCGGAGTGGAAAGCAGAGTTTTTAGCTAGGTGTATAACACTTTGACTATCACTATGAAACTTACATTCCTCCTGCTTATTCCCCAACTCCTTAAGCAATTGTTGTAACCAAATCATCTCTTTGCTTGCCTCTGTGGCAGCAACATACTCAGCCTCTCCGTGGTTGACAAAGCCACCAACTTCTGTAGTCGTGAAATCTAGCTTACTGTTGTCCCACCTACAATGTAAATATAACCTATCGTGCTCCTCCTGCTGTCTACATCTCCAGCCATGTCTGAATCTACATAACCATGTAAAGTGGTGTCTAATCCACTGTAGCATAAAATTGTCCCCATGGTCCCTCTCAAATACCGAAGGATCCACTTTACTGCTTGTCAATGCTCTTTACCTGGATCACTCATAAATCTACTCACAGCTCCTACTGCATGGGCAATATCAAGCCTAGTGCATACCATAGCATACATCAAACTGCCAACCATTGATGAGTAAGGTACCTTGGACATATGGTTTCTTTCCTACTCTGTCTTGGGACACTACTCCTTTGATAACTTAAAATGGCCTGCCAAAGGAGTCCTAACCAGTTTAGCATCCTGCATGTTAAACCTATCCAATACCTTCTTAATGTACTCTTCCTGAGATAAATTTAGCTTCCGTTCCTTCCTATCCCGAGTTATCCTCATACCAAGGATTTTTCTGGCTGCCCCCAAATCCTTCATATCAAAGGATTCACTTAGTTGTTTCTTGAGTACTTTTATTTCCTACATGTTTTTACCTGCAACCAACATGTCATCAACATACAAACACAGGATAATATAACTTCCATCCTCAAATTTCTTTGTATACACACAATGGTCAAAATGACATCTAATATAACCTTACTCCATCATGAAGCTATCAAACTTCTTATACCATTGACGTGGAGCTTGTTTCAGGCCATACAAGCTCTTCTTCAGTTTGCACACCATCTCCTCTTTACCTTTGACTTCATATCCTTCTGGCTGCTACATATATAGCTCCTCCTCCAAATCACCATGGAGAAATGCAATCTTTACATCTAACTATTCTAAGTGCAAGTCTTTTGCTGCCACTATTCCAAGAACAGTTCTGATAGAAGTCATTTTTACTACAGGAGAAAAAATCTCATCAAAATCTATACCTTGTTTCTGTGCAAACCCCTTGACCACTAACCGAGCCTTATATATTTTCTTTCCTCCTTCATCTTTAACTCTGTACACCCACTTGTTCTGCAATACTCTTTTGCCTTCCAATAGCTTCACCAAATCCCAAGTCTGGTTCTCCATGAGATACTTTTGCTCCTCATCCATGGCTTGCTCCCACTTCTTACTGGCATTTACCTGAATTGCTTCATCAAAGCTCTCTGGCTCTCCACTATCAGTGAGTAATAAATAATAAAGAGAAGGAGAAAAACGTTCAGGTTCTTTTCTTACCCTAGAAGACCTCCTCACTGTAGGAGTTTGGGGTTCCTATTGAGTAGGTTCCTAAACTGATTCATGGGTCACTATCCCATCCGGAAGATCCTCTACCACTACATATTCTTTCTTGGATTCTTCCTTGCTTTCCTACAATCAAGCTTTCTTATATATGACTTTCTCATTAAATACCACATCCCTAGACTAAATGATTTTCTTGTCCTTAATACTCCAACATTTAAATCCAAATTCATCACCACCATAACCAATAAAAGTGTATTTTTCTGATTTAGCCTCTAGCTTGGTCCTATCATCCTTGTCAATATGAACAAACACCTCACATCCAAAGACTCTAAGAAATGAGTAATCAAATTTCTTACCGTACCAAGCCTCCTCAGGTATGCCTCCATCCAAGGCACTTGAGGGTCCTCTATTTATTAAGTACACAAATGTGCTTACCGCTTCTGCCCAAAAATAAAGAGGCAATCCTACATGTATCCTCATGCTCCTAGCACGTTCCATTATTGTTTTGTTCATCCTTTCTGACACCCCATTCTATTGCGGGGTTCCTGGAACCATCTTTTACCTGTGGATTCCATTCTTAGAACAATAATCATCAAATTCATTACTGCAATACTCCCCTCCATTATCTGACCTGAGACATTTTAACTTAAGACTTGTTTCATTATCTACCAAGGCTTTCCATTTAACAAAAGTGTCAAATACATAAGATTTGTTTCTAATACAATAAACCCAAACTTTCCTTATTACATCATCAATAAAAGTAACATAATAACTTGAACCCCCAAGAGATGATACCTGAGTTGGCCCCCACACATCAGAATGTACCAGCTCTAACTTACTCTCTTTCTTCGTAGGTCCAACCTTGAGAAACCTTACTCGCTTATGTTTCCCATATATGCAGTTCTCACAGAAATCCAAACCTATTTCTGTATATCCAGAAAATTCTTCTTTATGATGTCCATGCCCTTATGGCTCATATGACCGAGCCTATAGTGCCATAATGTTGTATCTACATCTGAAGCCACACTATTACAATCATTAGTACTATCAGTGGATAAATACAAGGTTCCAACCTTCTTACCTCTTGCCACCACAAGAGCACCCTTGGTAACCTTCCAAGAGTCAACTGTAAATATCACAGTACAACCATCACTTCCCAATTTCCCCGCCGATATCAAATTTCTCCTTAATGTAGGCACATGTCTGACATCCTTCAATAGCCATGTATTCCCATTCTGCATCTTAACCCAATGTAACCTTTTCCAACTATACCGCAAGGCTCATCATCACCAAGAAAACATGCCCAAAATTCTCTTGAACATAATCAACAAAATAATGCCTATGTGGAGTAGCATGAAAAGAAGCCCCTGAATCTAAAACCCAAGATTCAGTAATATTATGCAAAGAAAGAATCAAAGCATCCTAGCATACATTACTCGATGCCACATTTACCTCCTTGTTTTCTTCCTGTTGTTTCTTCTTGTCCCGAAGCTCCCAACAATCCTTCTTTGCATGCCTAGACTTTCCACAGTTCCAACATACAATCTTGCTCTTGGATTTTGACCTTGCCTAATCTTTCGATTTTCCATGGTTTCCTCTATTCTTCTGTTTCCCTCTAGTTTCCATTGTTAAAGCATTCCCTAAAGTAGAATATTCCCGGAGCTTTTTCTTCACATTTCCTCGCTTAGAATCACCCCTAAAACATCCTCAAACTTCAACTTCGAGTTAGCCTGAACCGAGTTTCTTACCACCATTACCAGTGCTATTCCAACTTTCGTAAAGAGCACAGAATTAATAAAGCCATAGCTTCTTCATCAAATTCTATCAGAACCAAGCTAGCATATTAAAAACCATATTGAAATCATTTAAATGATTTGCTACATCGAACTATTCTCGACATCTTCATATTAAACAACTTTTTCATTAAAAATATCTTGTTAGAGGAATAGGGTTTTTCATACAACTTCCCTAATGCATCCATTAGATCTTTTGTAGCCTTTTCCTTTGAAACATTAAATAATACCAAAGATGCAAGACACGGATGGATCATTCCAAGTGCCTTCCGATCCAACAAATCCCATTCCGCATCTCATGTCATACTTGAGGGTTTGTTCACCTTCTCGCATAACGAGTATAAAGATCCTTCCGATAAAGGTAATCTTCCATCTCGCATCTTCCAAAGACTCGAAATTCTACCCGTTGAATTTATCAACCCTAGATCTTCCATCATCTCGCCATAGCTCCCACTCAAACTAAAAACTTTCCCTACGATTCAACACTTCAAGAAACCAAACCAAGCTATACTACCAATTGTTAGGAAATAAGAGATAAAATATGTGGAATAATCCCTCACAGAATCGTAACAGTAGAAACTAATATGCAGAAAATATTACAGATCTCAAATAAAAGTGTAGAATAAAATAACACAACATAGAGAGAGACAATATTTAACGTGGTTCACCCAATTTGGGCTACGTCCACCAAGAATCACTTGCTCAGATTTTATTACAAGCCACCACTCTCTCAATACAATACCCAGATCCGTTTGGAGCTATGCTCAACAAACTCTACAGAATTCACACCCAAATTCAAAGCACATCTACAATGCATTTCATCCCTCTATCATATGCATAAAACCATATAAATAGACAACTGCTTAAGTAGTTTTACAAAACCGTGGGTATCAAAACAATGGGCAAAAACAAAACCATCCCATAAACCTATGGGTAGCCAAAGAGGTGGTTTTACAAAACAATGGGTACCGAAAAACCATGGGCCCAAAAACAGCCCATAACAGTTACCCATTACCCATGGGTTAATAAACCACCCATGAAAATTACCCGAGTGTAACACATAGAAGGTGTACCAAAATCTAACATGAAAATAGGCTCCACAAACATAACATGAGTACTTTTACTATCGCACAATAGCAAATCTTGTTGTCGAATCACAACAAACTTTTTTATCACACCACAAGAAGTTTTGCTAACATGTGACAACAAAATTTTCTATCGTGGGTTAACAAGACTTGGTTTTGTGTGACAACAAGACTTGTTTTCGTGCGACAACAAGACTTGTTATTGTGTGACAATAAGATTTTTTGTCATGTGACAACAAAGCTTGTAGTCATGTGTCGCAAAGGTTTGTTGTCATGTGACAACAAGATTTTTTTCATGCATTAATAAACTTTGATATAATGCATCAATAAAACTTGGTTTTAGGTGACAACAACCTTTGTTTTCGTATGACTGCAAACTTTTGTTGTCATGCGACAAAAAAAAATTATTCTTGCATGACAACAAAAAAAGTTACTCTCACATGACAAAAATAAATTTGTGCACCAAACACTCGATTCTTCCAAGTGAAAATTTTGTTCAAAATGTTCTATGAAAGTGGTTTTAGGTATATTCTCTAGGGATATTCCACCTCCAATTTCCTGGGGCCTCTTAAAATGAACCCTTCTCCCCTTTAGAGAAAATTTGTCAACTTTCTCCTTACTACATGAGCATAATAAGCACATGAAACACCATCTTATAGCTCCCCCTAGAAACATATCATCATTCTCTAACTATATAAGAAAACACAAGAGAACACACCTTGACCAAATGCCTTATAGATAGGTCGTATTAGAAACTATAGTCCTAAAGAAACTTTTCAATGTTCTTTTTCTTATTTTCATGATATTACAGGTTGTTTGGGCTTATGACTAGCTCCCCCTTTCAGTATTCCCGCAAAATAACAACTCTAACAAACTATCTCTTCTTGACACCTTAAAAATCCTTTGAAGATCATTATCACCTCTCATTGTCTTATGAAGTCTTTATACACATGTTACTCACCATTATAGTACACAATAACATATTTTACCCTATCATGATGCATACTTCAACCATACTTGAATTGCAACACTTCTAGCTTCACATCCCAAGGATAATGAGCACTCAAGCTCCCCCTCAACTCATACATTCATACCCAAAGACCATGAAACTTCATATATAGGCAAAGTAACTCAATATGCTTTCCCTAACTACACATCTAATTCTTTGACGATAAAATTAGAAACATACCTTAGATTTGTAGGCTTTTACAATCTCCATAGACCTTCATCAAGGTTAAAACCTTCATTATAATCCTTTATAGCTGTGTAAACCACCTTGACATCCCATACTCTTGTTATAGACAACATTACTAACCTAAGAATCTACATACAAATTTGTAATAATGCTTATCAATTGAATAACTTACCTTTTTTATTTTTACAGACATGATCTTCCTTTACAAACTATGCTCAAACCTTGCTATCACCTTCGATATGTGTATGAGTGTCTCAACACACTACCAACACAATATCCATGTTTGTACCATTCTTCACAAGCCTCCATGCATGTATGTCCTCCATATTCCATCACCCATGCTTATTGGACCTCCTGATTAGGCCTACTTGACCAAGTAACTCTCACCATTTCCACTCTTACAGCCATGTCACTACTACAAAATTCCTTTTGCAATTCTTGTCATCATAATTTATCTTTAATGCCCTTATACCTTTTACATCAATGAAAACACTAACACACACATGCCAATAGTTTTCATATGGGGCATGCTTTGAGGAATTTTCTTCTTTAATGTAGTCAAATCACTAACCAACTTCAGTAGCAATGAATCAATTCCTTCATACTTTGAATCTGTGGAATTTATTTTATTTGAATGGTTTTTTATCTTTCTTTACATGATATGATCATCTTCCACTTTAATATAAAGTTATTGAGCATTATCGAAAGCATTTGGTTGAGTTCTCTACAATAGGAATCAAACTTAAGGTAACCGAGAATTTATAAAGAACCTCTTATGATTATTTGCAGTAGGATGGTCACCAATAGGGATATTATTAATTAAATTATTGAATTTGGCCATAAATTATCTCATGGGATCTTGCAGTTTGTTCTATATTTGAGCCAAATGAGTGAGAAGGGAATGAGAATCTTCCACCAACTTAAAATTTTCTTCAAATTTAGTTTTCATATCTTCTCAATCAGTGATTGAGAAACATGGAAAACAAGAGAACCATTCTATAGAAACATCTTGTAATGACTCCATGAATAGATGAACAATAATATTTTCATGTTCTACTCCAAGAACACCATAAGCTATCAGAAGGCTATTATGTTCTCATTTGGATGTTTCTTTCCATCTCCATAGAACTTAGGAAAGTTTTTTTCAATACTATGGGTAATTCATAAAGTAGTGGAATTAAAGCCAACAGAGTGGTATTATTTCCCAAGGAATAGGTATAACCATCTCGGGAGGAAGAATATTCAATGGTTATGGAGAGAGTGGAGGTCTAACTGGACTAGGAGGTGGAGTTTCAAATGGACCTTAAGGATCTTGTCTTAGAATCCATATGGGATTATGTATGAAATCAACTTATTATCAGTAACTCAAATACAAGATTATAAAATACTACAATGCCACTTGTTTGGTTCCCTCTCCGTGTGCCTTTTATCTACTAATTTGATTAAAAAAATGAATCACTCAAGTGGAAAAAATAGGTTCAAAGAGGCCAAGGGATAGGATATACCAAAGTATAGGCATAAAGGTTTTTTTTGTTTTGGAGCTTTTAATTTTTAGGATGTTAGAATATATGATTTTTTGGATTTTGTAGATCAATCTAGGGTGAATGATGATGAGACCAAACTAAGTTTCATATAATGTAAACTAAATCACTTTAGAGGACTTTGGTATATTTTCTTAACTATATTTCATCCATCGTAGGAATAACTTAGCCAACACAAGATATAGCCAAAGTGATTAACCAATGCATGACTCATTCAATGTAGGACTCGTCTAATGCAAGACTCATCCAACGCAGACTCGTCCATCTCAAGACTCGCTCATCCAATGTATGAATCACACACTCAACATAGGACTCTCTCTAGAACTGAATTTATAAACCTCCAAATGAGAAACTGAAATATATTTTTGTTCCTCTTATTTCTAGGAGTAAATTATCTCTCCATTTTTACTCAAAAATAATGGTCATGAAGATATCCACATTTGAAGTTTTCAACATAAAAAGGTTGTCAAGTGTGGGACTCAAATAGTTAGCATAAGACTCTCTAACTTAAGTTATAAATCTAAAAATGAGAAAATGAAAGAGGTTTTTGTTTCTATTATTTCTAGGAAGAAAAACCTCTCTCCATTTTTACACAATAAGATATCCACATTTGAAGTTTTCAACAGAAGAAGGTTGTTTATGAAAATAATACCGGTTAAGTAAAATTGTGATATCTCCCTCACTTCTCAATGAAAACCAAAATTTAAAAATGTTCTACAAATTTTACAACAAGGAGAACCAAATCCATAAAGATTTTGAAAAATTATTCAAATTGAATACACAATTCCGATCGAAAAATCGGGATGAGAATATGGTGGGACAATTGTCATGTTGAAAAAGTCAATCAATAGTGGAAACGCCTCCTCCAAGTGAATCACTTATTTTGTAAACTCCTTTAATTTTTTCACTTCTAACAATGTTGCAAGAACATACTTGATGAGAGAAACAATATTTGGAAACAATTCCTTGCCTTGATCAACGATCTTATCAATCCATTTCTCATTAGCCTTATTGTGCAACATATATCTTTGTGTTTTCTTGATTGCCTCTAGATCAACATTATTGATTAGAGGAATGTCTTCAACTAGAAGAGAAGATGTTGAGTCGGGTTCTAAGAAAGGTTGCATGTGGGAACTAAGATATTTTACCTATTCTTCCAATTGCATAATTTTAATCCTATATTATTCATTCCGAGTGAGGAGGTGGGAAGCAAACTCCTTCAATAGAATTGGGTTTGCTTCGTGTAAATATTGACCCAATGAGATGCAAGTTAAATCATAGTCTAACTGATTCTGTCCTCAATAGGATTTTAAATATTAGTCCTAGAAACTTCAACATACTGGTTACCTGAGATGCCACTGAAGAAGCGGGATGTTGTCTGGGCCTTCTTTCTTCACTTAGAATTCAATGTTCCTGATATTGCTTCAAGACTGGGCATGATCGTAAGTTGCATTATACTTAGCCCACATTCGAGCATTTCTTATATCCATGGAAATGGCTCATCATAGGTTGACATAATGTTGGTCATCAGGGGCACTTTCAGAAGCTTGTTATGGAACCAATTCTTGATCATCACAAGGAAGGTTTACCATTGGGGAAGGCATACTTGGATTCCCTTAGAGAAAAAGGTGCTACAATGAATCTCTCTCACAATGTCAACTCGCTTCTTGAATAACACAATGAGCTCATTTAACCATCTCATTGGGGAGGTTTGGATGCCTCTAACAAGAAATATAAGTTGTTTTCCATAAATTACAACGGATATTTGATTCCTTTTGAATCTCTTTTGAATGTCCTTTGGTTCTCAAACACTTTGCGCACCCTATGATGTTCTACTTTCAAATCAGTGATCAAAACGATGCCTCAAGACATCCTCAGTGAAGGATGAATTTATCTATTTTAGTTATTAGATCACTTTAAAACTCTATGAGGATGTCAAAAAGTAGTGAGATGGATGAAAACAAATCCTATTACAACTTTATGTACTCAAAACGGAGACTTTTTATTTTTAGCAACTAGGACCAAGACCTACTATTCTGGGACATATCACCTTTTTTCTCACATTTGAACTCATCTTGCATACTTAGTTCATCTCCATTGACGACACTTTTCTATTTTTGGAAACTTTCTATTTTTAGACAGTTGCCCTTGTTTTTTGTTTTATTCGCTTTTGCTTTTTGACCAAGTTTTCCTAGTTTATCATTTTCAATGTTTTCTGAGTGCACTATTATGAGGGGACTCACTATTTTTAGTAAGTTACTATTTTTATAAAGCAAGGATGTCATATAATTACTACTTTTAGAAAATAAATTTGTCCACCTTGGTTTGCAATGAAAATGGTATCACTAGATTAGGTTCCTCATTACGATCTCGTGCTTCAAATTTCAGCTCAATTTTCCCATCGAAATGCCCGGAAACTAAAAAAGTAGATGATAGGGCATAAAACTGGGGTTTTCTACCATTAATTATTTAGAGTGTTATCAGGTCTATTGATGTAATATTCTTGAAGGCTCTTGGAACAAGAAGCAACTTAGAAAATTTCACCCGATTTCGTCACGAGTTCATCGGAAGATATGAATTTTTCAAATTTCTGTGTATATAGCCATTCTGGATGAATTTGACATAGTTTCTAGACATTTTTCAGATTTAATGGAGGATGTGTAGAGATTCATTCGGTGGAAAAGGTCCCTCGGTAGTTTGGCATACCCTACATTGATGCCCTCCTGCAGTTTGGACCATATTTAGAGGTAAGAGTGAGGCACAAGATAGTCACATGCGTTGATTAAGGTAGAAAGTGATAGTCTTGGGAGTAGCAATCAATAAACCTAGAGTCGTACTTGGGCCAACCATTGGAGGAGGATATAGAATACCCCGGTTCTTACATATTGGAGATAAACCAATGGGGAGTGAGGAGCTAGAGGTGAGACGAGTTCCTATTTGGAGGAGTTAGACCTTGACTAGTAGGGTAATAGAGAGGAGGAAGAGACAGGCAAAGAGTCAAGAGGTAGAGGATGAGTTCATCTAGCTAGAGGATGAGGAAGAGGAGGACTATTTCCAATGAGAGGAGGTAGGAGAGGCCAAGGAGGTGGCAGAGAGGTCAAGAAGGTGGCTTAAACTATGATTGGGTCAAGGGAGATCCTAGTGAGTAACTTTTCTCTTTCCTCTACTTCCTAGATTAGAGTTATTTTGACTAGATGTTAGTAAGCTTCATCATTATATATATTATTTTACTAATTTACTATTGTGGGCTTGTGTTTTGTAGTTATGCATGCGGGATGACATGAGCTTATAAGATGGACTAACCTTGATTTATTTTCCATCACTTTTGGCCTATCTCGAGATAATCTATTAGAGGTTATAGGACTTCCAAAGACAAGAAAACTTCCATACAAATGTTTTTTCACTAACTTGGCATGCGGCAAGAGAGATCCCTTAGTTACAGATTGAGAATGTGGGCACAATGAATATCAAGAGATGTTGAGAGGAGGTCATTCTATATGTATTGGGGCTACTAAGCACTGTGGCTTCATAGGGATGTTCTCATGGACATTCTCACCGGTACTCTCACCGCTTGACACATGGAGGCTCCCATAAGAGGCCTAGAAAACTTCATCAAAGGTATCATAGGAGGAGCCCTCAACCAACCACTTCTTAGGGATCTCGAAGAGCCAAATAGGCCAATCGCCTTTATTACTTGGTCTCAGCTTTGTGTATATATAAAAATTTTGTATTTTAGGTTCATGATTAAGTAATATGACCACATTTTCCCTTTGGTGTGATGGCATTGTAGTAAAACATTGACACTCGATATGATTATATTTTTGGCTCGGAATTGTTAGAGTAGGTATTTACCTTAGCTCATGTTCACCTAGGTACTTTATTTACCTTTATTGTATTTATCCTCACCCACTTATGTGTGTGGATATTTCCTTTTATTTATTTAGATATTAGGGGGATATTATCTAGTTGTTAGGTATAGTTCTTTCCTTGATCTATGGTATTGACTAGATCCTTGATGTCTAGTTCTCTCATAAATCTATGGACTTAACTAGTTCTTTGATGACTAGTTTTTTTCATTATTTATGGATTGATCTATGACCATGACTAGTTCTTAGATTTTTATTCCTTGCCTATATAAGCAAGACCCATTCTCATTGTATTTCATTGAGTTTCATAATAATATATGATATTGTTGCTCATTTGTTTGCAAAGGTTTTATGTGAAGTTATTCTAGCGAATCGCTTTCATCTTATTGATTATGATGTTTGATTAGCATCTTTGTTCTTGGCTTGGTACAATATGATTATCATTCCTTTTAGGAATTATCTTATACGTTTACTTTCTTACACTCTATATAGTTAAGAATGTTTGATGTTTTTACAATTTTTGAATGAATGTTATGGATGATACTGTAATATGTTAAACAAAATGATATAATTACAAATCATACTTAGGAAAATTTAAATTTTCAAATAATGGTTAAATTGTCTATTTTATTGGAAAAATATATTGTAGGTAATGTAATGATACAATGTCTCGGTCCATTCTTGACCCCACGCAACTAGTAAGATGTGAGGGCTCAACACCATAATCCAAGAAGAACATGAGATTTATGCATGAATCATTTATGAATAATAATGATGACTAAGAGACACAAGTTTCAATAAAATACCTTTTGGGAACTTACAACCCGACTTCAATTAAGATTGAATGACCGAATTCAAGATGGTTTACACTTATAAGCCTTTACTAGACTTAGATCGGTAAATAGCCTATTGATTGGTAAAATTTGGTTAAGGAATGATTGTATCTCTTAACATGTGCATCTAAACCATTTTCTTGGGAATTTTATAAATTCAAGAAAAAAAAATTCATAGTTATAAGGATTCTCTCTTTTTATTTTTTGAACCCCGTACATCTTTTTTTGTAACTTACGGAAGCACTTTCCAATTCACGGAAGAAGAGGTAAGAAGAAGCAATGTGTAAACAGCTTATATTATTTTGAGTTCTCAAACAACCTAGGGTGGGGAAAAAAATTGTCCCAATTGTACCCATTGTCCCGTGATGATTGGGACAATAAAATGTTCCCTGTTGAGCTTATCAAGTGGTAGGAGATGATTCGGGGAGATGGAGAATGAGAGATAGGTGCCTTTAGCACCTGAGGGAGAAATTTCTAATTATATGGTTAATATGGAAAGGGGCTAATGGTTTGGCACATTTACTATCCCAAATTTCCTAAATGTCCCTTAAATTTGGGATAGTATGGGCGTAAAAATGCACCCAAGGCTAGGAAGGTCAAACAATTAACCAAAATTGCACTTAGGATCATCTAGCACCTATCGGATATGAACAGGTCACATGAGGATCTAGGAAGGGAACATTTTTTTACCACTACCGTCCCAAACAGTTGGGACATTGTGGACACCAAAATGCATCAGGTTTCCATCTTCAAATTTGTCTAACTCCAAGAATCTTGAAATCAACTTTCTTGGAGTTGTAGGAGGTCATTTTAAGTGAAATTTTATATCAATTTGACTCCAAAGACCATTTTGAGAACAATGGGATGGTTTTCAAGACTTTATTCTACATCATTCTCAAAAAAATCTGATTTTTCATTCAATACCGTCGAGTGAGTCTCGCCAAGACTGGTATGTATGCACAAAGAATAACTTAGGTGTTGTGAAAGATGTGAAAACTCCATCATGTAGAGGATCCTCTTAGATTTCCAATGGTATCTTGTTTTCCTCTTGACTCATCCTAGAGCTCCTGGAATCTTCCATTGAAGTTCGTGTTTTTTTTACACTGCTTACTCCTTGTACCTTAAAAATCCGCAGCTTACACAACTTGTTCCTAAATCTCTAAAACTTCCCCAAAATTTCCTAAACCTGTTGCAATATGTTATTATCTCTTGAATACCATTTCCTGATGAATTTGAGCTTTCAACTCTACCTTGAAGGACACACACCTATCCCGGAAAGGCTAAAAATAGCCTTTCTAGGCCTACCGAAGAATTCTCTCAAAAGCATTGTACTGAATGAATTGAATGACCATATTTTGACATTTACAACATCAAGGAAAGTACACACAACACATATGAGTACTTTCAAGGATTATGGATAGGCATGACATTAAGGGTAGACTTATCTTGAATGGGTGTTCAAGAGGGCTCCTAAACAAAGTTTTCAACACTAGGGTATAGTTTTCATGTTTCAACATTAAATTCTTCCCTTGAAGAATCTCATGACAACACATTCTTAAAATATCATGTTGTAAACATCATGTCGAAATAACTCAAAGGTTTCATAAATATGCTCAAATAATCGTCACATACTAGAATTATAAAGCACTCAATTATGTCAAAGAGTCATAAGCATAAAAAGATGATCATAGATCGAAGTCCTAAATAAGATAAAATTCATCCCAAGTAGTGTACAATGGTGTCAACCAACACAAGGGTTAGAGCACATAGTTTAGTCACACCACATCTCACTACTACCATACACATTTATCATGTTATATTTTTGTTAAGAGACACAAGGGAACCCCTATGATTTTTGATTCCACGTCAAGAATATATAGTGCAACATTGGGATTGTTTCAACAGCTAGGAGTCTAAAGGCCTAGGGTGGTTGATGCAAAAGCATAATTTTTCATGAGTGTTTTAGATTTTGGAGGCCTTCTTAGGTGTTTAGGGATGGTTTCTAGTCCATTTGGACCTCTCTTGGTATGTAATAAACTAATTTTGGAGTTTCACTCCAAAACCACTATTTCAAATATTTTAAATTTGTAAGGTGTTGTCTAGTGGTCTTAACGATAGGTTGTGGTGAATAAATTTCATAAATGGGTGTCAAAGAGCATTGATAAACCTAATTCATCTACATGCTCCTTGCTTTTTTTTTAACTATGGTCACTCTCACCATAGTTGAGTAAGGTAAGTTGTGACCTAACTACCTTATTTTCATCATTTTTGAGATGATAATTAGAATGAGAAAGAGGTGAAGGTGGTAAAGGTAGTGTTTTATAAGGACAATAAATGTTATTCAGAGCCAAAGGCTCAAATCTTGTAATTCTCCATGAAAATACATTTTAAATAAGGACTTCTTAAGTTATGTGTTGAAAATGTTGTGAAACCATGTGTGAATGATAATTGTTGGCTCATGTATATTATCTATGGCTTAGTGAATGATGTTTTCAGGTATGAAAGGTTTATAAATTATTGAGAAAAGTTTGGAGGAGGAATTTGAAGATGCTTGGACCATCTTAAAGGTAGATTTCATGTAAAAAAAAATCAAGGTCTTATGAAAGGTATTAAATTGTCTTGTGGTTGGATGATTAAGAGACTTCAAGAGTTTTGGATTGTGATGGGTAATATTTGGATTTTTATAAGGTACATGGATAGTTAAATGGACTTACATTCATAATTACACTAGTGTTTAAATGAATAAGAATCTAATACCAAAGAACATTGTTACACAATTTGTGTGAGGGTTGATAAAACAAGATTGAAGCTATATATAATGATCTGATGTGTTAACAAGCTAGAGGAAGTTTGAAAGAGTTGATAAAAATCATGTAGAAAATTTTTATGCTTTGAAAAAAATTGTAGATCAATAAAACAAAAATTAATACAAAATATGTCCTCTCGGCCCGTATACCCAGTCTAGGGTTTAGAAACAAATAAAATTGCATAAATCCAATTATATCCATTAAAAATTGATAACATTTGGTGGGAAGTAACTGATAGGGGTGATAAATATGTGAAAGAAGTTTCAAGGACATTTGAGAAGTATTCATAGGTCGAATTTGTGAATTATAGGTGGAGTGTGTGCAAAGTACCCTATTTGGAGGGTTTAACCAAGAAAATTGTTAAAAGTTTGAAACCCTCTTTATAACCTTTTAAGTTTTGTATAGGGGATGATTGAAGGTCTGGAGAAGGTGTGAGATCAGTTAACAAGGATATTTTTAAAGTGTTCATAAGTGGAATTAAAAGTCACAATCTATTCCAATGTTTGTGTGATAGTCCTCAAACCATTCCACTAAGGTATGTTTCTAAAAACAATTTCAATAAATAGGAACTACTAAAAAGGTGTCTTAGGTGTTGTTACATGTGTAATAATCCCTAGGAAGTAAGGTGATATTCTAAACCTCATAAATAAGGACTCTTTGACAGTCATGTGATAGTTTTATAGAAAGGTTAAGAACTTCTTATAACATTGCTACCAAAGCTAAGGTGATGTCATTAGATGTGAATGCTTGAATGAGAAAAGGGTATACATGGAGGTGGAAAAAGGATATACAAGCCATGTATGTATAAAAATTATCTAAAGAAGATAATTTATAAACTTGATAAAGAAGGTGAGAGTTAGTGAATGAAGACATAATTGTGTTTCTTGTGTTTTGGGGTATGAATGACGCCTAAGACCTAGAAAGGAGTTGACAAAGGTCATATGAGATGTCATAAGCTACTAATAGTTATTAATAAGTTTAAGAATCTAGTACAAACATTAAGAACCCTAGTAAGTTAGTTTAGAGACCTAAGGAGACCTTATAGGGAAAATTAGAGAGGTGAGATTTGATTTGGAAGAAATGTATGAAGAGATGGATTACAAAATTGGCACGATATAAGAAAAGGATAAAGGGTACCAGGAAATATATTCATTTCCTCTAGAAATTTCATGAGTGTTTCTAAACTATAAGGTTTAGGCTAAAGTAAGGTTGTTAGGAAGGCCTAGTTGAAAACAGTAAAAGGAGAATAAAAAGAGTTAGGATTAGATTAGGATGCTAAAACTTTGTGATGAGATATAAACCCTTAAAGGGTACCCAAAAATGCTAACAAAGTGGCCTCTAATTCCTAGTGAAGTGCTTTATACAATAAGTTTTATAGTTAATAAGGGCTACTAGCATGTGAACAAGGTCAAGTAAGAGAAAGAGATATTTTGATGTTTTGATACTTCTTGAAGGTCCTAATCATGTTTGTTGGATGAACTTGAGCAGTAGCATGTGATTATATCCCTTTAATAATTACAATTAATTATTTGGTACTTTTGTGCATTTATAAGTTCTTGAGATTTAGCATATTTGGCATGTTTTGAGGAATGTTATCATGTAACTAACATTTGTTATTGTGTATTGAATAATCCCACCACCCTCCTCTATATAAGTGGTCCAACCTAAAGCACGTAAATTTTTTATCCTTTGGTTTATTAATGTTATGATGAAGTGTTTTACATTATATTAGGTTTTCTAATTTGTTTCAAATCATTATAGATCATCCCAAGGTTGTGTGAATAATTCTAACACACAATAAACACCATTACTAGATAATAAAAGCACCTAGAAAATTGTAGGGCTGTATTTTCTCTTGGTCCAAGACCATACAATCCTTGTCCTAGATTGTATAATCCTTACCTAGATCATACAGATCTTGTATGGTCTTGAACCTGCAAGTTCTCTAGTTCTAGGAATTTTTGTGAAGGATCTAGACGTCTATTTTTTCTTGTTACATTACCTAGTACACTTAGATCATTCCATAATCTTCATGAGTAAGATAAGTCTCTACTTTCTTGTATTTTGATAAATTTACTTATCGTTTATCATTTTCTTAGTTCAATTCAAGTTGGAATGCACTATTTTGGTCATGCATAATTAATGTTGAAAGTTAATTAGATCATAATAGTCTAACTATTACAAACCCTTACATATTTTTCATTAGGAAATCTAATTATGTTGTAAATACCTACATCATGCTCACATACCTCGTGAAAATGCATGTGCATAAAGAATATAGAATATGTTATCAATCAAACCACATGATAAACAATATATGTAAAGTAGAAATTAGTAAATATAATAATGTTCATGTCCTGATTTTGTATATCTGAATATTTGGATGTGTTTTGAAATATTGTGGTTTTTTTGGTTTTTTGAAATATTTTGGTTTATAATGGAATTGAAGGTGCATTATTTGATGAGAAATTAAAACAGAGGAGAGTTAGAACTGTGTCTAAGTAACCAAATGTGTTAAATTTATGTGTTATATGCCCTTGAATAGGATCATGTGCATAATAGAAGCATGTCAAGATAACAGAGAACACATAGAATGAACCACTAGAGGAGGTTTGTGCCTCAATTGAGTACCACATATAGAAGAGGATTGTGTCATCTTAATCTTAGTTTCTATTACTTAATGATTTTTCTTGAGTGTTCTATGAGAATCCATTGACATAGATTTTCCTAGTCTTAGTTATGGATTATGTCAAGTAAGACAATAGTATAGGAGTGTTAGCCACCAAATGAAGATAAATTTGAGTTTATGAAACTCATAAATGTGGATTGAGCATTTCCACATTAGGATTAGAATCAATAATAGTATTGAAAAATGGAAAAGGGTACTTGTAAGGGATGATCTAAACCTTAGAAAATTAATTTCTATAAATATAATTGAAATAATCATACACAAAGTAGTAGAATGACATAGATATTATGAAGCCAACTATACCCTAAGTAGCATGCACCAATACTTTGGAGAACCAAAAAGGTGTAGATAGAATAACTTTCCCCACTTTAAGGGGTAACATAATATGTTTGATAGATCCACATGTAGCTTGAGAATTAGGTTGTAAATGTTTATCATTGTATCCTAAGGATTTAAGAAATTTTATATTATTTATATTCACAACCATTGTCAATTGTAACACTACAAATAGCTTGTTCATTGATGTAAATTTATAATCAAATGTATAGTGTTTTTTATCCAAAGCATTATCTACAATTTGTTTTTGATTGAATGTAATGATAGGCCATGGAAGAAGATCGATTGTGATAAATATAATGAGAGAATATAATGTATGGCTATAAGATGTCAAAGGAGGATTCATGTTCTATGCATGATGAACCTCCTAATTGATTTCAGGATCTGTTGTATGTTGAATTAATGAATTTTTGAAAATTTTAAACTTTAAATTATTATTGATTTTCATCTTAGGCTCTACTTGATTGATGTCATTGTTTGATTTTTGATGATATCTTGAATGATATTATTTAGTTTAAAACATTGATTTGTAGAATTGAATATATAGTGATGGTATATGCAATGCGTATTTGCATCGAATGATCTTGATTGAGGATTTCATGAATTAACCTCCATAGGTGTAGGGAGATACATGAGGCTACACTCAAGCAATTGATTTAAATACAATATATAAAGGTGATGGTAGCATGTGAATTATCACTTAGGAGGGGATTATAATTACAACATATTTGATTGATATTTAGCATTGAATGCTACTTTTTCATTCTTATTGCTATTAGATTTATCTTTAAAACCTTGTTTACTTGAAAAGTTGGTATTGGGCATAAATTGGACATTTATAGCATATAGAAAGTTTTTTATTATTATAAGCTTGACATATTGATCCTTTAAGGTATGACATAATTCATCGAACGATTAAAACTTTGAAAACATGATAAACTCTTATATGGGAGTAATTAAAATCCATGTGAATAGATCTTGAAGATAATTTTCCACAAGTGGATTAGTCATTTTAATAAACATCGCCTTCTATCTTAACACATAGAAACTAATAGTCTCATTAGAGTCTTATTGAGTTTTGACATTTGAGCATAGGAAAATTTCTCACTAATATTGATAGATAATTGTGCTCAAAATTAATTATCCAAAGGATTGAAATTTATAATATATTGAGGAGGTAAAGCATATAACCAATATAAATCATAATATTTGAGACTTCGTAGAAATAGCTTAGTAAGGAATGTATCATTGTAAGAATAGTCTAGACAAGATGCATGAAAGGAATAAATATGTTACTATGAATTTACTTTACCTTCATAAATAAGAATATTAGGGGTGATAAAACCCATGGGTAAAGGATTGGAATTTGCATCGATTGGTAATGGATTATGAAGTAGAGCATGTGAATCTATGGTATGAGAATTCCAAGACCTGATTTTCTCTAATTACAACTTTTTATCTTGTATATTGCGAAAACTACATGAGGTAACATGCATCAAAATGAGACATTAATAGATTTGTGCATGTGCACAAGAAGTGATGTAAAAGTGATATAAGTAGGCTGAATAGACTTGTAATATTTTGTTTGACTAGAGGTTCCCACATACCAAGAGTAAATGTAGGCACAATAGATGTAGGAACATCCACATTAGATGTAGGTAGACTAGATGTAGAGGATGGTTTTGTAAACACTCAAAATTGGTAATTTACCCTTTTGATGTTTTGGTTGTGACTATACTCCTTTGTTAAGACAAAATCCACATTCTATTTGTCTTCATACATCTTACTATCTTTCTCCCAAGTTTCTTATTCCTATACATTGATGTGTCATCACATTCCAAATATAAGTGTATTAAAAAGTACTTAAATTCTTCTAATAATGATAAAAATTTCAGATTGTACTCATTATCATCCTATCCAAAACCATACAATAGGGTAAAGATATAATTTATGGTCATGGTTGACCTATACAATCTTTGACTGACACATCCTCTAAATTTTCTTTCAATTCAATCATCTTTTTGGGTCATTTTATCCTCCTGGGTTAGCCTTGTCATAATGATTTACCTTTAAAACCATATATAAGAAAATTAACATCACCTCATTTACTTTCTTAAAAATCACTTGATACTCTTATGATCTCTTATTGTAAATATTATAACCAAAGGCACACATGGATCCCTAATTTTCCCAAAGTTAATGTAAATCCATTAGGAAGTCACTACTATTGTTTTAAAGTTCTTAACTAGGTCGAGAATTTTAGCTTCTCTCATTTCAAAGAACCTAAATATCCCAACTCAATGTATTAACAAGAGCACAATCATCTCATACATGGTCAAATCGGTTCATGTTTCCAACTAATTACATTCATATAGATATTATATGCTATATGAAGAACTAGATGTGGTTTGAGGCCTCTTTGGAGTAGTACCAATGTAGACAATTCTTGGATTGCACTTCAACACAAACTCTAACCTTCGTGTAGGGTATTCCACCCATGTTTAGGGTTTAAGTTTGGTTTAGCTGATTTCAAGTGGTTGTCGGATAGTGTGAAACTTAGGGTTTGATAGTGACACATATTTCTAGACCACTAAAGGGAACAAACATTACATATTCCAAATCCAAGTAGGTCCAACACCATAAAATTATTCCAAGGTCATACAATAAATCTTGAAAGAGTTGTAAAAGGCCGTACCATTGCATTTTACAATGGCAATCTCAAGAAAGAAACACATTTAGGTTTAGTACTCCCAGATTCTCCATTCAATGCACCCAAATCTCTATTGTATCACTTTGTATAGATAAGTGCAGCTCCCCTCTTGTGTCTTCAAGATTGTACCATATTGTCATCACTACTTACAAGTATTAATGTGTTGTTCTGATATTGCATGGTTAATGTTGGAAATTAATTAATCAGAATAACCCTTGTAACAAACCTTACATTCCTTTTTATTGTTGTGTGTTCTATAACATCTATAAAATTTTGAATTTTATAAACAGCTTAGTGAACCCAACTCTTAAATCAAACATTTTGGCTCCAACCCTGGTTCTCTTAGGGTTTCTCCTTCCATATTAGTGCATAATTATCTTCAAAAATATTTTTCTAGTTTTAGGACACATTAATGGATTCTTATATAGGTTCCACCATATCATTTTTGAGTTTATCTAATTTAATCATGCATGTAAGGATATAATTTTTGAGGTCTTTCAACATGCTTAGATTTATCTTAGAACATCTCCTAATTATGTGCATATATCCATGGAAAATGATCTTACTTATCAAGAGGAACCTTACTATTTTACTTTTATTGATTTACCCTCTCGAGATATTATTGATAAAAAAATTTGGGTCAGTATGTACAAGCCATTGAACCAATACTTGTGGTTAATTGTGTTCTCATTGACAATATATCATTCCTTAATATTCACAATATTTATTTTCTACACCATTTGGGTATCCTTACTAAATATTTATTCCCTTTAACCATAACCATATGTAGTTTCGATAATATACCACATCATCCATTAGGAAAAAGTGTTCTACCTTTCACCATCGGTTCTTGTACCCTTCCTACGCTTTGTCATAATATATCAATTACCTTAATTATAATCTACTCCCATGGAATCCTTGGATACATGTTATGCACATTTCCCCCTCTACTATTTGTGATTGTCTCAAAAAAATTTATCAAGGGACTATGTATACCATCAAATTTAATTTAGTCCCTTTTAAGTATTGTGCTAATACAACTCCTAACAACTTATATATTCCTTGCATACAACCTCATGCTCCTACTTTTCATTATTTGTTACAACACATATTTAATGAAAAATGGTATGGTCATCATGGATATGGAATTCATGACCTCATTACGCTTGATCATAACCTACTAAGGAAGGAATTGTTTATACCTTACGAAATTTGTGTAAACCCTCATCACCCTGATGTTTTTTAGCTTCCCAAAACATTCACAGAGATTTGTATAACTTATACGAATGAAACCTTGTAATTATTTTTTTATTAATGGAAAATAGTTTTGAAGGGACTATACCTTGTTACAAAAGAGGCTCAAGAGCGGATAAACACGAAAAAGTAGGAAAAAGGGTCTAAATCCGGATATTACACTAGTCAAAAGAGAAGCTACTAAGAAAAAGTAAGACAAAGATTAAATCGTAACTAAACAACATACTATCAGCAACAAAACAACAACTTGAATGCATCCACCTTTCCCTAAAAGGTATTATTTCTTCAAATCCCTTTCAATTCTTGATTTGATCATCTGCAGAGAGGTAAAAATTTCTAGAGTGGTGACATGTGTAGGTCATTTACATTCGGCGATGAGATGACCTAGTTTTTTTCCTTTTCTGCACCCCAAATGTCCTCAAGGACTCCACTCAAAGATAGCGATGCTTCCGACCTTCTGATCAAGAAAATCACATATGGCTTTAAAGATGACCATATTGTGATCGTGTCTATCCTTAGATTTCCCAAGTCTATTATCCAGGGAGTTTAATTTCTTGTAAATTTCATCATTCCGATTTGTCTCATTACTAACATCCTCATTCATCTTTCTTTACCCCTTTTTCTTTTTTAACTGATGTAGATGTTTTTTCATACTTTCCACCTCGTTTTCCAGCATTTTCATTCTTAGGATAATATTTTCCCTCTCTTATTGAGTACCATTTTCCTATCCTGCATTACGATGTGTAGAATATTGTGAGCTATTTCCATATCCTTGCTGCTCCTAAGGACATGGCCAAAGGGAGAAGGGGCCATTTTAGAGAATGAAGGGTTCTTAGTCTTGACATTTCTAAGACTAGGAGTGGTGGTCGGGTTAACAGTGGGAGTATTGTGCATGGGAATGGGTGGGGTGCCGGGGTAGTAGGAATGGTAGGAAAATTAATGAGGCAATGCTTGTGAATGAGAAATATGAGCCCCTAGTGGAGGGGAATGGCCCTAGTATGCTTTTGAAATTCAAGAATGGAATGCTCCATTGAATTCAGGAGATAGTGCAGGAAGCAAACAACAAAATTTCTCCTAAAATGATTAAGAAAAATCAAGTGTTTTGTGGGGACAGTGATGTACCGACCTTCAAGGGAGATAAACCAGACCATCATTCTGGTAATTTCATCAAAGGGTTATGGTATGGAACTTACCTTAATGCCGGTCGTAACAAAGAGGAACTTCTTCACTTCAGCATTTTTGTCTACCCTTTTGCTGAAAAAAAAGCGATTCCATCCAAAGCTAGACCCATAACCTTGGCAATGAGCTCCTCATTCACCACCACTCTTTGCCCTCCATACTTAACCTTCCTTTCTTTCCAATCCGTGGAAAACGCACCGAAATGTTTTGGTTGTGACCTTGGATTTTCTCAATAAAACTGGTGACACCCCCATTTGAAGATAATTCAACATCTTAGTGTTATCCTTCTAAGCAATATCATAGGTAGGATCGACTGACATAGAGCTCCCCCCATTTTCCTTCCTTTGTGATTTCGTGATTATCCTGCTTAAAACCACCCGTAAATAAGCTTCTTTTATCTTTCCTAGACCGGTTTTTAATCATCCAACTGCAAGTCCGAGGAGCATGTGAATTTTGATGACTGTAAATATAATTACTCCTCTCACATGTGCTAACTTTCTTTTCCATTAAATCCCACGAAATCTCATTAGTGATTCTACATAAGATGTAGATGCTCATGTTTATCCTTGGTAATAGAATTATGTACTTCAATAGGGGATTTTTCTCATTATTCCAAGTGATGAAATTATTATTGGTACCATAATTAGCTAAGGTGTCCGCCACCCTGTTGCCCTCTCTATATGTATGGCCAATTTTAATACTTTTGAAGGTGTGACATATATTAATAGATTCCTAAATGAAATCTTTAATAGTCCAACTTGGAGGATGTATCTAATTAAGATGATTTATAACATTCAAGGAATCACCTTCAACAATAATGTTCTGAATGTTGCAATCCTTAACAAGTCTTAGACCCTTTAAGTTGATAAAGCTTCAACATAGTGATTGGTCTGATTTCCCATTATGCTAGCATAAGTAGCAACTAAACAGCGTTTTTGATCCCGAATTAGTCCTCCACCAGCAACTACCCCAGGTTTCCCTTAGAGGCTCCATCAAAATTGAGTTTATACTAAGAATTAGGAGGAGGGATCCAATGAATTAAAGATCTGTCAATGGTTGGATTTCTCTGTTTTTGGACATTTTCAATGTCAATATTCCAATTTGAAAGTATAAAATCTTCATATTTAGGATATTTCTTGTTCTTTGGTGGTTTAAATCTTTCAATATTATCTTTAACTACATTACCAATCTTAGTAAAGCTTGTCTTGCATGTCTACATGTTGTTTCTAAATATTATGTCATTTATGTCTTTCCAAATCCTCCATATAATATGGGGCATAACTAGTTTCCATAATCTCCTAACAATACAGTGCTTATAAGGAGGATCCCACTTGTATCCAATTTTGAAGAAATTCCTTTGGCACTATCCAACAAACATTGAACTTTGAGAAAGCATAACTCTAAATCTTTGAAGTGAACTCACAATGTAAAAAAAGATGCTTAATGTCCTCAACCTCTTTTTGCATAGGCAACACATGTTTGGCATTATAAATCCTCTCTTGATTAGGTTGTCATTTGTGAGTATTCTTCCTCTGAGAACAAGCCAAAAATAAATTTACTTTGGGAGTAAGTTTAGGCATCCAAATCCTGCTCCATTTGAAATCACAATGTATGTTTTCAAAATAGGAATTGTATCCGATTTGACAAAGATATTCTTCATGACATGAGTTGTTCCAAAATGTTCATCCTTGACTTCAAGGGGTATGTTATCCAATTTCTCTTGAAGTGAGGATATTATGTAATTTAGATCATTCCTCTCCACCTTAAGTTGCTTCCATATTTTCTCATATTCCTCCCTTTCAATGTAGTCTTTGACTTTAGTTCCATACTTGTGTTCTAAAATATCTTTGTGAAACAAAATTTATCATTTAAACTTAAAAATTCCAGCTATCACTCCAAAATTGAATATTCTTGCCATTTCCCACTTTCCATTTACAACCTTGATTAATAAAATCTCTGATTTGTATAAAATTATTCAAAAATAAAACCTTGAGGTAATTGACCATCATATAGGAAAGAATTTACTTTTTCTTAGCTAGATATTTGGCCTTAATTAAATCAATCCAAGGTTACTCCTCAGTAAGCATTCTCCAACCCATTTTTGCAATTAAGGCCATATTCATTTTTCTGATATCATTTATGCCTAGCCCACCTATTATTTTAAGTGTACATACTTGATCCCATGACACCAAGTGGTATCTGAATCTATCCTTCGTTCCTTGCCAAAAACATGCTTCTAAATCCTTTCAATTTTGTCCCTAAAAATAGCAGGAATGTTGTATAGAGACATAATGTAAATAGGTAAATTTTGTAGAGTGCTTTTGATTAGAAGACATTTTCCAGCACTAGATAGTATGGCACCTTTCCACCCTACCATTTTCTTTTGAAATCTTTCCAGTAAACCATTCCAAACTGTGGTATAAATTTTTTTCCAAGAGGAAGAACCAGATATGTTGTGGGTAGAGAATTGATTTTGCACCCCAAAATTTTAGCAATTCTTTTTTGTCTTTCCAGTGGAGTATTAAAGAAGAATATGGAACTCTTATCAAAATTTATCTCTTGCACTAAGGCAACCTCATAAAATTTCAAGATATATTTAATAGCCTTGGCTTTAAGGATAGAGGCCATCAAAATTAGAATTGTGTCATCGACAAATTACGATGTGAAGTTGTTTGGTTTGTAGAAGTAGGCCTAATTCCTTTTAAAATCTCTTCCTTAACATCTTTGGTAATGGATTTTCTAATACTATCAGCCATTAGAATGAAGAGTAGAGGGGATATAGGATTACCCTGTCTTAATCCCCTATTGCTAGCAAAGAAGCCCACCGACTCCCCATTAACCACAACAGAAAATATAGCTAGTAGAAATGCAATCCTTAATAATTTTTATGAATTTATTGTGAAAACCAAATTTAGCCAGAACATTGTCAAGAAAATGCCAAGAGACTTTGTCAAATGCCTTGTTCATATCAAGTTTCATTACCATGCTAGCTTTTTTGTTATTATCCATTGAATGAATAATTTCATGCACCATGATCACCCTATCTTGAATAATCCTCCCTTTTATGAATCCACTTTGTTGCTTTGAGATCATATTATCAAGAATAGTCTGGAGTCTTGTTGCAATAATCTTAGTAAAGATTCTATAGATAACATTAACTAGACTAATGGGGCGGAAGTCCTTAAAATCTTTAGCATCCATTTTTTTAGGAGCAAGCACAATGTGGGTGTTATTCAGCTCTTTTAGGAGATCACCTATTCTATAGAACTCATTCACTGCCCTTAATAAGTCATCTGAGCATATTTCCCAAAACTTCTGAAAAAAATTAGTAGAAAAACCATCAGGGCCTGGTGCCTTATCCCCTTCAAGAGAAAAAACAACTTTTTGCAGCTCCTCCAAAGTGACTATTTTAGAAAGGTTTTTGAATCTTTGCTCATCTATTTTGTCATTCGAATGGCCTCTAAAAGAAAAGAGGCAGCCTCTTCATTATCCACACTACTCTCCTTAAGCATATTTTCATAAAATTTGAGAGCTTCAGCCTTTATATCCTTAGGATCTTTGATGACAATACCATTTCCTTTTGAAACTTTCGTTATCCTATTGCAAGCTCTATGTTTCATAGTGGTCATATGAAAGAATTTTGTGTTTCTATCTCCCTCTTTCAGCCAAATTTCCCTGGACTTAAGCCTCCAAAAATTTTCTTCCCTACTACAGATCGTGTATAGCTCAGATAAAATATTTTTTTCCACTAACTGATCCTCCAATGACATGCCCTTTGCAGTTATTTGAGATTCTAGTTCCTGTAGTTTTTTCTTTAACTCCTTTTGTAACCTTGTAATTATTAAGGCTAGGCTTGATTGATGATAGTGCATCACTAGTATTTCATCCCTATATTAATTTATTAATGAGGAGCCTCTTGTTGAATACCTAGGGGCATATGAGGATATCCCTTCCTTCTTTAACAATAATAGGTTTCCTTGTACTATACATGTGCACATATACTTTGGGGATGGGATTTCCTCTAATATTCCATTTTATTCTCTTGATACTATCCCTACTCATCCATATATATTTTATCCACATTACTCAATGAAGAATCTATATTTTCAATTTTCGCACTCATGCAAATCCTTGAATGGTGCTCCTTGATGTCACCCTTGATGATAATTAGAGGGATGTTTTCCAATATGTGGTTTATGAATTTCCCAATCTATTATCTTGGTTGTAGAGTGAAATGCATAGAATTGACCCTTTTGGTATGCATAACATTGTGCTACATGAAAACACTAAACTAGTACATAAAAATCCACAAAGATGCATCCATGTTTTGTTATGAGTTTTCATTGATATCAAGATGATCATGTTCTTATCATTGATGTCAATGAGTTCCTTTTTTATGCCAAAGTATGATGTGGAGATTGTTGAAGTGAGTCATTTGTGAAGGTTGATTAGCAATGTGTGCGAAGGAAAGAATCTGAAATCAATATGAAGACAAAAGATAAAGGTCAATATGAAGATGTTCATGTGAAGGTATGATTACAAGTAGTTCTATAAGTGTTTTTTGTGGTGTGATAAATGTTGTAAAGGTTAGTATGGTTAAGTTCGTGTCGGTATGTCAAGTGTCAAGTGCTTGAGAAGCCTATTCATGGCCTAGTCGTGGCACAAAGAGACCTTGTGAGAAGGTATGAGCATGGTAGCTTGGTGAGTGGAGTGCACATAGGTATGAGAGGTTGTACATCACTATTTTATCTTGGTCACATGGTTTAGAATGAATTAGAAAAGGTATGCAAGTCACTTTTGAGGCCTAATGAGGTGTGAAGACCAAGGAGTAGAGAGTAAGGTGAAGAAAGCATGACCTAATGAGGTATGATGTTCAGTTTTCAAGGTAAGTATGAAAATGTGAGCATGGAAAGAGGTTAAGAATGTTGATTCAGGTATGTTGATGAAGTTTGGAGTGTTAGTTTGAAGGATTTTGCAAGATATAGCATTTTTGTCATGTCGACTTCTTAGAATGAAGAATCCTAACTCGAGAAGAACTTTCTGATTCTCATTAGCACGTGTAACCTATGCATGGGATGTAAAATATTTAGGATATATTGGTAATGGTTCAATCTAATATTTCTTGGCATTAATTTGGGGTTTAAGGTCCATACCTTTATGAACAATTGTTAACACCAAAACCACTCATAGACCCTTCTTAAACCCTCATAAGGACTTGATAGGAGAGATATGGCCCAAAAAGGCTTATAATGGATTATTTTTCCAAGTTTTATGATTGGATCATGTGGGGACTCTCCCATCTATCTTCATGTGGTGGCGGTTAGTCGGATGAGTGACCTGAAGCCCACATAAAAAGGCTTGTTTCTAAATATGTTATTGTAGTTATCAAGTTTTGCATTGGAAATACTAAAAAAATGGATGTTTGAGTATTTTGGAGACCTATACTACATGTTTGTGATGTTTTCTTGAAAATTTATAGCCTCTAAGTGGTCCTATGAAGTCAATATTACATGACTCGTTTGTTAGGATAGTTTGACAATTTTGAGTGATCATGATGAAGTGATGTTCTTGGGCCGTTGTGCCATGAGTTGAAGTGTCTAATGCATATGGTGATGGTTTTGAGGTCATATAGTACTTTTTAACATGTTTTATTTTTCATGGTTGTTCATACTTTGAGGTTGTTAAAGCTTCATCTTGCAAGACATACTTTTGGGGCACTTTGACAATTCTTTTTCTCAAGAAGGTTTCATGGTGAGATGCATGGTGCAAAGCTTTCCAAGGATGGATAAGGTATGAATAGGTCGAGAAAATGTTTTGTAAGTGTTTGTTATCTTTGAATAATATCATGGTTTCTCAAGAAATTTCAAGGTGTAACATTAGGGACACACCTAGTGTATTAGGCCTTCTTGAGACCTAATGAAGGAGTATGATAAAAATTTATTACAAACCTAGATAAGGCTATGATGTAATCATTTAATTTTTTTCATATTTTCTTAGGCATATGGCATGACCAACCTATATGATTGTAAATATGTATGACTGATCTGGTTGGTTAAGTTTTTAAGTTACGCGTGCACGCATGCGTAAGTGTGTGTGTGTGTGTGTGTGTGTGCACGCACACACACGCGCGTGTGTGTGTGCATGTGTGTGTGTGTGTGTGCGCACGTGCGCATGCGTGTGTGTGTGCGTGCATGTGTGTGTGTGTGCATGTGTGCGTGTGTGTGTGTGCATGTGTGTGTGCGTGTGCGTGTGCATGTGTGTGCGTGCACATGTGCATGTGTGTGCGTGTGTGTGTGCGTGTGCGTGTGCATGTGCATGTGCGTGTGCGTGTGCGTGTGCGTGTGCGTGTGTGTGTGCGTGTGCGTGTGCGTGTGCGTGTGCGTGTGCGTGTGCGTGTGCGTGTGCGCGTGTGCGTGTGCGTGTGCGTGCGTGCGTGCGTGTGTGTGTGTGTGTGTGTGTGTGTGTGTGTGTGTGTGTGTGTGTGTGTGTGTGTGTGTGTGTGTGTGTGTGTGTGTGTGTGTGTGTGTGTGTGTGTGTGTGTGTGTGTTTTGTTTTAGTTAAAAATAATGCATGAGAGCATGAAAAGATATAAGGTCTTGAGAGAGGTGTAAGAGGTCTTGTGGAATGTAAATAATGTGTGTATATTGAATATTCTAAGATCGTCATCTTGTAGAAGATAGTTTTTACATGCTCATATCAAAGTGAAGAGTGAAGAAGCATACCATGGAAATTTGAGGTGTAATCAATACAAGAAGAGTTCAAAGAGTGCCATCATTATTTGATCAAAAACAAAGGAAAGGTGAAAAACATTCGAGGTGGTTGAGTTAGTGTTGAGTCACTTAGGGAGTTGGTGCTTCCTTGCAATTTGGTGTTTGTTAAAACCTAGGGAGTTGTAGTTTCCTTACAAGTGGGTGCTTGTTAAAGTCAAGTGGGTGTTTGACAATTAGGGGTTAGTGCTCCTTGTGTATTTTTTCTTTACTAAATATTTATTTCTATTTATAATATAGAGATCAGTGGGTTTTCTTCCCTTTAAGGGTTTCCCACATATATGTTGTGTTCTATCTTGCATTGTGTTCTTGTGAATGGTTGTTTCATGCATAATAAAATCACTATGGTTAAATTATGTTGAATGATTTATTTGATGGTTCATGTAAGTTAATATAATTTAAGTACAATTTTTAAGGATGTTGATTCACACCACCCCCTCTCGGTGATTGTGCTTCCAACAATTGGTATCAAAGCTAGGTCATTTAGAATAGGTTTAACAGCTTGAAGGAAATCCTAGAAGCACAAGATGACTAAGCGATTATGGAGATATATGGTGAAATTTATTAAGGATAAGATATGCACCTTGAAGAGTGGCATGGAAAAAGAAGCCAAGAAGGATTAAAATACTAAGATAGGTTCCTTAAAGGATGAACATGAGAAACTCATAGACAAAATGAGAAAATTTGAGAAGCTGACCAATTTGATAATGAAGTCCTATTCATGGCCAAATAATCAATAATTTCAGCATTTGAATGTCTCATGGGAAATTAATATTCAAAATATGAAGAGGTAGAAGTGAACCTAGAAGCGAGTTGGTGAGTGCTTTAGATGAGTTGAAGATCCAAAGAAATAAGAATAAAAAAATTGAATACATTGATCAAAGAGTATGCGAACAAATCAATAGCAAGACTAATGAGAATGATGAAATAATCAAAATGATATAATCTCATGTTGATATTTTGAATGAAAGTCTCAAGAAAAAGGAATAAGAATGCATCAATTTCAAATCGAAATGGAGTCCTTGAAGTCAAAGTTGGATCATTTAACAACCAAGTTGAAGTTTAAAAAGAGTACTGAAATTCTTGATGACATCTTGAGTGGTAAAATGTCCCCACATGACAAGGAAGGTCTTGGTTTCAAAGGAGACCAAAAGAAGATAAAAGAATATGTTAAATTAGGTCCCAATTTTTAACAATTTTCAAAAGGAGGAAGAGATGATTGATCGAAGTATGAAATGACCAAGAAAGAAGAATCTCAAGAAAAGGAGAATGCTAAGATGAACAAGAAGGTCAAAAGAAACAAAGGACTAATACTCTAAGACAATCAAATGCCATAAGGTATGTAAATTAATTCAATGGTTACTATTTCTCATGTAGTCAGTTTTTCATAGAGCAAGAGAGTGTAAAAGACCCTTCAAGAATGAGTTCGCATGGGACCGTGCAAGGAGTCACACCCACATCATCAAGAGGTATGAGTAATACTATTTGATATAACTTTCATCAAAGAGGTCATATTGTAATATTTTTTCATCATGAATTACCAAGACAAAACAAGAAGGTTGAAACTCCTAGATTTCAAGATAGAAGATAAGTTTGTAAGCCAAAGACAGTCAAGCACATCAAGAAGTTTGACTCTATGAATGAAGTGAAAGAGAAAAAATACTCAAGGAGAAGGATCTTTGATAGCTCGGAATGCTCTTCACATTTAAAATGAAGATATGATTTTGTATATAGATAGTGGTTTCTCAAGCCACATGACATGTGACAAGAATAATTTTATTTCATTAAAGAAGAATGCATCAAGATCAGTGAAATTTGGAGATAATACATCTACCCATATTGTTGGCAAGGGTACCTTGAGTCTAGATAATGGGAAGACCAAGATAGAGAATGTGATGTATGTAGAAGGTCTGAAACACAATTTATTGAGTGTGAGTCAAATGTGTAGTCAAGGACACACACTTATCTTTCATGACAAAGGGTGTGACATAAGAAAAACCAAATCAGGTAGACTAGTTGCCAAGGGTAAGAGAACTGAAAACAACATGTATGTCTTGAGTGAAATCAAGGAGATATTCGTAATGAGTAAGAGGGATGAATTTTTCTATGGCATAAAAGGTTGGGGCACCTAAAATTTGACAACCTGGTCAAAATCAGCTCCAATAAGTGTGTAAAGAACATTCCTAAAATCACCAAACTTGAAAACACACTTTTCAAGGCTTGTCACCATGGTAAGAAAACCATAAGGATATTCAAGTCTAAGGATTAATCTACCTCAATATATTTAGAACTAATTCATACTTATTTGTGTGGTCCTACAAGAACACAAAGCCTTCAAGGAAATTATTACTTCATGTTACTCACAGATGACTACACAAGGATGACTTGGGTAGCTTTCTTGAAAGAAAAATCAAAATCTCTTGATAATTTCAAGGAATTTAAGGCTCTTGTTGAGAATGAAAAGAATGCAAAGATCAAGTGTCTAAGGTCTCGACGAGGAGTAAAGTTTTGGTCAAATGAGTTTGATTATTATTTTGAAGCTAATGGAGTAAGAAGACAATTTTCAGCAGCTAAGACACCTCACCAAATTGAGGTAATTGAATGAAAGAACATGAGATTCCAAGAAATGGAAAGTACCATGCTAAATTATTCAATATACTAGAGAGAGGTAGTAGGCACAGTAGTATACACTTTGAATAGAACACATATAAGGATTAATAGTGAAAAAACCCCTCTGAGTTGTGGAAAGACAAACCTATAAATGTGAAGCATTTTAGAGTATTTGGGATAAAATGCTACATTAAAAGAGATGAGGATGACCTAGGTAAGTTTGACTCAAGGTTTGATGAAGGTATATTCTTAGGATATTCAATAGTTATCTCAACTTATTTATGCTACAACAAGAGATTGCAAAAGATAATAGAAAGCACCAATGTGAAGGTTGATGAGACTTGTTCCAAGAAGTCAAAGTTTTAGAATGTGGACTCCAAGAATGAAGAATAAGTTGTTGAGATAGATGAAGAAGAATAATAAGTTAAGGAAAGAGAAGACTCAAAATATCCTCTAAGGAACATTCAAAAATACCATCTTGAAACTCAAATCCTTGGCAATAAGAATGTTGATGTGCGATAAGAAGGAAGCTCATAATCTACTATAATCATGAAAATGTTGCTCTTTTGTATAAAATTGAACCTATTAAATTTTTAAAAGAAAGTGAAGATAAATATTGGGTAATTTTCATGAATGAGGAGTTAGATCAAATAGAGAATAATGAGACTTGGGAACTAGTTCCTAGGCCTAAAGATAAAAATGTCATTAGCACAAAATGGGTGTTTAGAAACAAGTTAAATGAAAATGGAGAATTCACTAGGAACAAGGCCATTGGTGTGCAAATGGATTTTCATAAGTAGAAGGATTTTATTTTGAGGAAACCATTACTCCTGTAGAAAGATTGGAAGCTATAAGAATTTTCTAGCTTATGCAAGATTTAAAGGATTCAAGGTGTATCAAATGGATGTTAAGTCAAATTTCTTGAATGGGAACTTGGAAGAAGAGGTATACATTGAGCAACCTGAAGGTTTTTCATTATCAGATGACAAGGATTATGTTTACAAACTGAAAAAGGGTACTTTATGGTCTAAAACATGAACTTAGGTCTTTGTATGTCAGATTAAACAAGTATCTATTAGACCAAGGTTTTAGAAGAGGAGTTACAAATAGCAATTTGTACATAAAAACAGAAGGATATCTTTAGTTGATAGTGGTTATTTATGTGGATGATATCATATTTGGTGGAAACAATGAGAACATGACTAAAGGCTTTGCAGATGTGATGAAGAAGGAATTTGAGATGTCTATGCTAGGAGAGTTATCATTATTTCTTGGATTGTAGATCACTCAATCAAAAAAAGGTATTTTCATTTCACAAGATAAATACATAAGGGAAATGCTGAATTTTTTTGAAATGGAAGATAGAATAGTCGTTAGTATGCGTATGATTATAGGGTGTAAGTTTATCAAAGAAGATGAGTCACCAAAAGTGGATTAGACTGCATATAGGTCAATGATAGGAAGTTTGTTGTATACTACAACCTCTAGGCATGATATCATGTAAGCGAAGTAGGACATGTGGGAAGATTTCAAACAGATCCAAAGGAAAACCATTTACAAGTAGTCAAGTGGATACTTAGGTATCTCAAAGGGACTATGGAGTATGGGTTATGGTACCCAAGAAGCAAAGAGTTTGACATGACATCCTATATTAATGTTGATTGGGTAAGAAGTCAAGATGATAGGAAAAGCACTATTGGTGGGGCTTTCTTCTTAAGAGATATGCCTATTTTCATGGAATAGAAAAAACAAGGATCTGTAACCTTATCTACTTGTGAGGATGAGTACATTACGCTTTCTTCATGTTATACTCAAGTTCTTTGGATGAAATAGACCTTGAAGGACTACAAGGTAGAGTATGACAGTCCTATTCCCATATTTTGTGACAATACAAGTGTCATAAGTGTTTCAAATAATCCTTTCATGCACTCAAGGACCAAACACATTCCTATCAGGTATCATTTTCTAAGAGAGCAGGTGAGTGAACAAAGTGTCAAGCTTGAATATGTATCAACTAAGGATCAGATTGCAGATATCCTAACCAAACCACTTCTAACATCAATATTTGAGCATTTAAGACAAGAATTGGGTGTAATTCATGTTCCTAACAATCACTAAAGAAGTTAATAACTTAGGGAGAGCTAATCAAATGATATTTTAGATCCAAGAGAAAGAAAGAAGTTTTGAGAAGGTATGCATGGAGATAAGGGGAGCATGTCATTTTGGTTGATGTTTCCAACATTTGGTTGATGCTTCCAAGTGGTGAGTTCTAAGTATGATTTCATAGGAGGAGAACCAATAAGTTGCATGTAACTACTTTTTCATTAACTTCAAAGAGGGAGAGTGTTAAAAAAGGCGAGAATGATATCCTAGTGTTCGTAACATAGTGGTTTTCATGGAGTCTCTAAGTGTGGTTACCATCAATGACAAAGGGGAGATTGTTGTGAGTTGTCATTGATGCAAATATGATCATGTTGTTATCATTGATGTCAAATTGATGAGTTTCCTTGTTGATGCCAAAGGATGATGTGGATATTATTAAAGTGAGCCATTTATGAAGTTTTATTGGCAATGTGTGAGAAAGAGAGAATTTGAAGACAATGTGAAGAAAAAAGACAAAGGTCAATATGAAGATGTTCTTATGAAGGTATGATGACAAGTAGGTCTACAAGTTTTGTGTTGTGGTGTGATCAAGGTTGTAAAGATCAGCATGGTTGAGTTCATGTCACTATGTCAAGTCTTCAAGTGCTTAAGAAGCCTAGTCATGGAATGAAGAGACCCTATGAGAAGGTATGAGCATGATAGCTTATTAAGTAGAGTTCACATAGGTATGATATGTTGTACATCATTATTTGAGCTTGAGAACATGGTTTAGAATGTATGCAAAAATTTATGCAAGTCAATTTCAAGGCATAGTGAGGCATGAAGACCAAGGAGTAGAGAGCAAGGTGAAGAAACCATATCCTAATGAGGCATGATGTTCATTTTTTAGGTTAAGTATGTAAATGTGAGCATGGAAAGAGGTTAATAATTTTGATGAAGTTTGGAGTGTTATTTTGAAGGATTTTACAAGATATAGCATTTTTGGTCCTACCAAGTTCTCAAAATGAAGAATCCTAGCTCTAGAAACACTTTTTGATCCTCATTGGCACATTAACCTCTGCAAGGAATCTTGATTTATTTAGGAGAGATGGGCAATGGTTCCAGCTAAGATTTTCTAGGATTTGTTTGGCATTTAAGGTCCAGACCTTTATGAACAATTGTTAACACGAAAACCACTCATAAACCCTTATTAAACCCTAGTAAGGATTTGATAGGAAATACATGGCCCAAATAAGCTTAAAATGGATTTTTCTTCCAAGTTTGATGATTGGAGCATGTAGTTGACTCTCCTAACTATCTCCAGTGGTGATAGTTAGTTAGATGAGTGAGTGGACCCCGCATAAAAAGGTTTGTTTCTAGAGATGTTGATGTAGCAATAAATATTTGCATTGTACATACAAAACAAATGGATGGATTTTTAGTATGTTAGAGACCTATACTACATGTTTATGATTTTTTTCTTGAGAAGTTCTATCCTTTAAGTGGTTCTATGAATTCAATATTTCATGACTCATTTTTAGAACAATGTTTAACAATTTTGAGTGATGTTATTGATCCCTTGTGCCCTAAGTTGAAGTATCTAATGCATATGGTGATGTTTTTGAATTCATTAATTTTGTACATGTTTTATTTTTCATGGTTGATCAGCTTGAGGGTGTTTAAGATTCATTCATCTTGCAAGATAGACTTTTTTTGGGGTAATTTGAAGATTCTTGTTCTCAAGAATGTTTCATGGTGAGAATGCATGGTGCAGAGCTTTCTAAGCATGGAGAAGGTATGAAGAGGTCATCAAAAATGTTTTGAAAGTGTTTTGAGCTTTGAATAATATCATGGTTGCTCAATAAATTTCAAAATGTAACGTTAGGGCAAACTTAATGTATTGGGCCTTTTTGAGACCTAATACGAGAGTAAGGCTAAATTGATTTATTACAAACCTAAAGAAGGCTATGATGTAATCATTTTATTTTTAGATGGTTTTAGGCATATGGCATGGCTGACCTATTTGATTTTTTATATGTATGACCGACCTAGTTAGTTATGTTCTCGAGTCATGTGTGTGTGTGTGTGTGTGTATGTGTGTGTGTGTGTGTGTGAAAGTAATTTTAGGAAAAAGAATGAATGAGAGCATGAGAGAGATATAAGGGCTTGAGAGAGGTGTAAGTGGTCTTATATACCATGCATAATGTGTGTATATTGAATATATAAATATGTTCACTTGTAAAATATGGTTTGTGCATACTCATGTTAAAGTGAAGAAGAGTGAAGAGCGAAGAAGCATACCATGGCAGTTTAAGGTGTAATCAAGAGAAGGAATAGCTGAGAGAGTGCCATCATTAGTTGATCAACAACAAAAGAAAGGTGATAAAAATTTAAAGGTGGTTAAGTTGGTGTTAAGTCACTTCGGAAGTTGGTGATTCCTTTTAAGTTGGTGTTTTTTTAAAACCTAGGTAGTTGTAGCTTCCTTGCAAGTGGTTGCTTGTTAAACTCAAGTGGGTGCTTTATAATCAAGGGTTGGTGCTTTACTAAATCTTGATTTTTTTATAATACATATATCAATGGGTTTTATTCCCTTTAAGGTTTTTATACA